>CAUYQG010140978.1:0-17440 GCA_963574415.1 Tarsius wallacei
AAATTTTGTTTCCCATCCTCTTATTTTGAGTCTGTGAGTGTCCTTTCTAGTGAGATGAGTCTCTTGGAGGCAATATATTGTTGCCTGGTGATATTTTATCCATTTTGCCATTCTATGTCTTTTCAGTGTTGCATTTAGTCCATTCACATTCAGACTAATTATTGAAATGTGAGACTTGATCCCTATCATAAGGTTCTTATAGAGTTGTTGTTGTTGCTCCTGTTTATTTGTTGTCCTTCCTTTGGTTTTGGGGTTGGTTCATGTGTGTTTTTAATCTTTTTTCTGTACTCTTGTGAAGAACATTGTTGTTCTTTTTTCTTTTCTTCTGTGCTTAATACTTTCTTAAGTGTTTCTTGTAGAGGTGGTCTGGTGGCAGCATAAGTTCTTAGGGATTGGATATCTGGGAAAGATTTTAATTCTCCCTCACTGATGAAGCTTAGCTTGGTTGGGTAGGTTATTCTTGGTTGAAATTGTTTATCTTTTAGAACTTTGAAGATAGGGCTCCAAGCTCTTCTAGCCTGAAGGGTTTTTATAGATAAATCTGTTGCTATTCTAACTGGTCTTCCATGGTAGGTAATCTGACCTTTTTCTCTTGCTGCTTTTAGGATTTTTTTCTTTTATACCTACTTTGTTTAAGCGAATTATTATGTGCTGGGAGTTGGTCTTCTCATTTGTTGTCTTGCAGGGGTTCTCTGAATCTCTTGTGTTTGAATTTTCACATCACTGATGAGATGAGGGAGTTTTTCTTGAATAATTCCATGGAATGTTTGTTCTAGGGTGGTCTCTGTCTCTCTTTCTGCCTGAGGAAGTTCAATTACTCTTAGATTCGGTCTCTTGAAGTAATCACTCATCTCTTGAAGGTTTTTTTCTGTCTTTTTAAGCTTCTTTTCTTTGTTTTTGACAGGTTGGGTTAGTTCTGTATTTTGGTCCTCAAGCTCTGAGATTCTTTCTTCTGCTTGGCTAATTCTGCTTTCCATGCTTATCAGTTTGTTATTCATTTCATTTACAGGATTCTTTACCACTGTTATCTCAGTTATCAACTCCTTTCTAGTATCCTCTTGTCTCTCCTCAATTCTTTTTAATCTCTCCATTAATGTCTTGATATCTGGGTTTGTAGTTTGAGACCAGTCATTCTGGGAGCTCTTCATTGTTTGCATTCCAATGTCAGTTTTCTCAGTCTGACCTCCCAGGGGTCTGTGAGAGACCTATATTCTTCTTTTGGTTTTTCTTCATTTGTGTAGATTTTTCTCTCCCCCTTTCCCTCCCTTTCTTTAATTCTGTTTTTCAGGGAAGGTAGGGTTGCTTTTACTTCTTTTTATTCAATCTCCTGTTCTTCCTTATGAGGGTCCTCTGACTTTGTTCACTTTTGAGGCTGAACTGTGGGTTGGGGGCTGTACTTTTTGCAGTTTTGAGTTTTAACATGTATGTAAGTCACTAAAGTCACAACAAAAATTTGAATAGTGCGATGAGACTGAATTTCATTTCAAACACAAAACTATCAGGACCTTAGATCAAAACAAGCAAATGCCTGTTTCACAGGTATTTGAGGGGGAAGCTGTGATTCAGAATCTATCTGCAGATCCCAGTATCTACCAACAGGTGTACAGGCACACTGGAACC
The DNA here is from genome assembly GCA_963574415.1 of Tarsius wallacei. Lineage (NCBI taxonomy): Eukaryota > Metazoa > Chordata > Mammalia > Primates > Tarsiidae > Tarsius > Tarsius wallacei. Next base: position 1,621 of record CAUYQG010140978.1, read on the forward strand.
CACTTCCCACTGCCTTATAATCTGTCCATGTAGTGGGGTTTAGGTTTACTCCCTGGAACAAAAGGAGGTAAGAAAAAGGAAAATAATGGAAGAAGGGGGAGTCAAGAAGAAGTTGGAGAGAAAGAAGAGTAAGAGGGACAACAGACATACATACCAACTAACGAATGAAAAGAGACACAAGACCAGAAAAGAGTAAAAAATAAACAAGCAAAATTCCCTAAAGCATACCGGTAATTACACAAAGACAATCCAATAAAATCATGCCTTTTGATGTGTTTTCCCCCAACACAAACATGTAGTCTAAGTCAAAAAGCAAACAAAAGTGAAAAAAACAAACAGTCAAAACAATAAATCAAAAATCAAAATAAGAAACCAGACTAGCTCTGGAGTCTTTCCTGAGTGTCTAAAGTCTCTTCAGCTCTGATCTCTAACCCCTTCCCTTTGCTCTCATTACAGGCAAATAGATTTACTCATAGATTGGGTCAGTTCCCTTGGCTTGCTGCCTTGCTGCCTGCGTACTGAGTTGTCTGTGTGTGATTCAGCAGAGGGAAGGGGCTTCTATCTCCTGTTTTGGCAGGTTACCTTAGAAACAAGGTGGAAGCTGCTCGGAGATGGGTGGGGCAATACGAATCTCTGCCTGGAAAATGGTTGCAGTGGGCGGCTCCTCTTTCTCCGATCCTTTCTCTCCACTCGTCCTTTCTCTTCACTCGTAGGGGTCCATAGGTGATCCGCTATGACGGGCAATGGTGTGTGGCCAGCGTCAGGCACTGGCAACCAGCCATATGGCTGGGTAATGCATTTGGTGTGCCTCTGGCAGCTTGGGGTGAAGGAGGAAGCCGGGAATTTCTGGTCTGGAGCCAAGAGCGGCAGTGTCAGCAGCTGGTAGCGAACAGCAGTAGTCCCTTACAGAGGCCGTAGTGCGATGAAGGCTGTTTGCTGTGTGGGACTGGCTATAGCAGCCACCCCCCCAGCCGCCCTTCTTCCCCACCCCTCCCCGCCGTGTAGGCAGGAGCTGCGGGGGTGCATGGACCTGCCTTCAGGAGTCACCTTTTGTAGAGGTCATCACAGTTCAGCTTGTCCCATCGCCATCTTGCTGAGTCTCTTGACAATTTTAATGAAGATTCAGTTCTTGAATTTCTACCTCAGTAATGAAAAAGGACAAATATATTTAACATGGAACATCATGATGGAAATACTCTTTTTTACTATTTATCTTATTTATTTATTTTTCAAAAATACTCTGGCATCAGAGTGGAGGTTAGATGAAGACTAGTCTGGGAGAGAAAGGAAGTTTGCAGAAGGTTATAACAAGCCAAGTGATAGTTGATGAAGACTCACTAGAGCAGTGACAATAAGAATTCAGAGAAGAATATCTGGAGAAAATGTAGGAAATTGAACTAACAACACTTGTGGATTAAATAAGTTTGGCTGATTATTTTGCTTTGTGGTTAGTATGTACAGAGTAGTGGGGGTTTTTTCTATGTGGTTTTGTTTTTATTTGGTAGGGGTAAGTTTTAAACTTTTCATATGCAGACTAAGAATGTTTCTAATTCATGTAATTGCTATTGGATGTTTAATAAATTCTTCAGCAGTAAGGAATGTTTAGAGCCAGAAGAATAGGCATCATGTTACATGTACAATTCATTTCTTTTATTAACTGATGCTACCAGGAAGCTATAATGGTCTTTTTTGGGTCTTCTAAAATGGATATTTGTGAAGCAGGTATTTGCTTGTTTTGATTTAAGGTCCTGACAGTTTTGTGTTTGAAGTGAAATTCAGTCCCATCGCACTGTTCAGATTTTTGTTGTGACTTTAGTGACTTACGTTGCATTTGTTCATCAGGATTTTTAAAAGCATATCTGCTGTACATTACTGAACAATTCAGTGAAATAAAAATTTGTTTACCAGTAACAAAAACATTCAACATACTTCAGGCAACTTCAAGAACCTGAAGGAAAAAACAGTTAAGACTATATGACCTTTTATCTTTGACTTCTTAATTATATTCCATAAAACAACTCCCTGTAACATATTGAGGTTGTATGAAACTGCCACTTTTGTATGTCAAAATGGTCAATTATCAGCAGTTTCACATAGTTCAACTTAAAGATTATTCATGCACAAAATAATTTTATAGTTTTTGTAATATCTTAATTTTGTAATATCTTAATAATCTTAAAATAAGATTATATTTTGCATTGTCATTTGTATCTGACAAGAATTTTTTCTTTTATTCTGAAATTATAATAAACATGGTCTAATCAGAGAGAAACTCAAAGTTTGGACAGATAATTTTAAATGTATTTAGTTATTTGAGATCCCTTAAAGTTACATGCAAAAGTTATCAAATTTAATGGCAAAACTACTGATAAATTTTCTTTTTTCAAAACACTGGAAATTTTGGAGAAAAATATAAGAGTAAATCTTCATTTACTTGGATTTGTCAATTAAGTATTAGATATGACACCAAACACAAGTAATAAAAGGCAAATATATTAGTTGGACTTCATAAAAATTAAAAAACTTTTGTGCACCAAAAACATTATCAAGAAAGTGGAAATACAATCTACAAAATGGGAGAAATTGTCTAGAAATCATATATCCGATAAGAGTCAATATGCAGAATATATTAAGAATTACTACAACTAACAACAAAAAGACAAGCAACCTAATTAAAATGGGCAAAGGACTTGGACAGACACTCCTCCAAAGAAGATATATAGATGGCTAATAAGCACACGAAATGTTGTTCAACATCATTCGTCATCAGGAAAATGCAAATCAAGACCACAGTGAGATACCATTTCACATCTACTACAACAGCAATACTTTAAAAAATAAGAAAAAAACAAGTGTTGGTGAGGATGTGAAGAAATTGGCACCCTCATATACTGTTGATGAAAATGTAAAATGTCGCAGCTGCTATGGAAAATAGTTTTGCAGTTTCTTATAAAGCTAAGCATAGAATTACCATATGACTCAGAAATTCTTCCATTGACATTTTTAGGTATACATCCTAAAAAATTGGAAGCAAGGATTCAAACTAATATTTGTATGCCGATGTCCATTGCAACATTATTCACAATAGTCAAAGGTTAAAAATAACCCAAGTGTCTATCAATGGATGAATGGATAAACAGAATGTGATAATATATTGATATACAGATAAATGTATGTATTTATAAATATTGTTCATCCATAAAAGGAAATGAAGTTAAACCTTGAAAACGTTATGCCAAGTAGTGTAAGCCAGGAACAAAAGGGCAAATATTGTACAATTCAACTTATATAAAATGCGTAGAATAAGTAAATTCATGGAGACAGAAAGATTAAAAATTATCAAGGGTTAGGGGAAAGAGAAAGGGGAAATTATTGCTTAATGATTACAGAGTTTCTGTTTGTAGTAATGAAAATATATGGAAATAGATAGTGGTGATGGTTGCATAACATTAAGGCCATTTAATTATACAGTTAAATGTGTTAAAATGATCCATTTTATGTTTTATATGATTTTTAAAAAAATTAATAATATATTAAAAATCATTGCTCTGAACACTTTAAATGAACGATTGTGTAGCCATGTGAATTTTTCCTCAATAAAGCTGTTTTAGAAAAAGGAAGAGGACTCTTGAAAGCTTCTAAAAAGTTACTTGTTTAAATATTTCTAATTGTGACTAACTTAGATACAGAACATTTGGTTAAATATATATATTTGTACCTGGGTTTAAACCACTATATTCTTCATCAACATAAACGTAGCATTTTTTTAAGTGAGTATTCAAGTTGCCCATCCTGAGGGTATTAAATAAACTAACCACAATGTTATTAATGTAAAGACTTACCAGCATGACACCAGAAAATGCAAAACAGATATTTGAGTCACGTATTTTAATCCCATCTCAAAATGAAAAAGATGTGATGGTGAAAGGCTGCTGGTCATTTCTTGGGAAGACGGGCCGATCTGGATCAGCCCCACCATGGGGGTCAAACACAAAACAGTCAAGACCTTAGATCAGAACAAGCAATAAGCAGGAAACCATTCTTTCCAGTTAAAATTCCCTTTGGGAATGCCAAATGATAATGATGGAGATGATGATAAAGCATGGTGAAAAAAACCAAAAAACTTATATTCCATGAAGTAGTGGCCTCATCAGAGAGTCACCTACAAATAAAATAAATTAGCCCAAACTCCTTATTTTGTAGAAAAACAAACCAAAGGTGATAAATAAGTTACGAAGTCACCCAACTGATTAGTAGAAAGATGAACCTAAAACCCAAATCTTCTCATTTCTGGCCCAGTTATTTTTCCTTCCTTTCACCAGATAAAAAGTTGGGTTTTTTTTTGAGATAATGTCAAGCCCAAACTAGTTTTCAGCTGTTCATCTCAATTTCTTCCACAAATTGTTGTTGTATTCTCACTGAGCGTCTCATCCTCACTTCCTAGTCTTGGGACTAGTCCAGCCAAGACACAGTAACTTACTTGTAAGGTTCCCCTTAGTGCTAACTTGAAACTGACCTTAAGCCCCCATTCTGATAGTTTGACCTTTGTCCTGGCCCCAAATTTCTCTTTAACATATTTCCTAGAAATTTATTTTCTTCTCAGTTTCCGCATCTTTCTTAAATCCTAAACCTCTGGTTCTGAGACAGTGTATTAGTTATCCATTTATGTGTAATAAATAACTCCCAAACTTAGCAGATTTGGGGTCTCTGAAATTTGGGAGATTAGCTGGGTGGTTTGGCTCAAAGTGTCTTACAAAGTTGAGTCAAGATATCGACCAGAGCTACTGTCATCTAGAGGTTAGACTGAAGCTATAGTGTGTACTTTCAAGAAGGCTTTCTGACATGATTGTTAGCAGGAGAACTCAGTTCCTTTTCATATGAACCTCTCTAGTTTTTCTTGAGTGTCTTCGTGGCATAGCAGCTGGCTTTTCTCCAAGAAAAAAAAAAAACCTGAGTCTAGATTCAAGAGACAGAGAGCAAGAAGAGGCCATCATGCTATTTGTGACTTGGTCTCAGAAGTCATACAATGACACATTCACCATATCTTATTTGCTAAAAATTTTTCACTAAGAGCAGTCTATACACAAGAGGAAGAAAATTAGACTCCACATTTTGAGGGAAATAGTATTGAAGAATTTCTGGAGAATATTTTTTAAACCACCACATTATACAAAATACCCATGTAAACAAAAACCACATATACCCCTAAAGCTATTGAAAGATAGATAGATGATAGATTAGATAAACAGACAGACAGAACCACCATAGGTGAATATTCTGCTTCATTTTCACACCTGCCACATGCAACCTGGCCCCTTGTAAACCTGCTTGTTCATATTTTCCATAGTCACTGCTCCATGAATTTCTTGTGGCCATGCCTAGAGAGATGCTCCACTACACTTTTTAAGTGCCACTCCTCAGACTGACATTTTTCTTGCCATACCCATCTCATAATTCACTCTTTAATTTTTCTCATATCACGATCTGTCTTGACACCTGGTCAAATCTCAAAATAGGTCAAACATCCTCCAAATCTCTTCACTGGAGCCGTAGAAAGAGAGAGGGTTATCTAAAAAGGATATTAAATAGATTCAGATAGATCACATAGGTGACTGTTATTAAGCTCTTGATAGTCTTGTGAGAGAAAAGGAAAAGCTATTTCTTTTTTAGTAGTTGATAAGTCATTCTTTCATTCCAGTTGTTTCTAGCTCTCTATCCTTAAACACAGCTAAAGCATTGCTTAATAATGGTCTCAAGAGACCTCTTCTCCAACCAGTTTGTGAATTTCCTTTGCTAAGTCAATCTCTCAAAACAAATGGCCATTGTTATTCTGATTCCCTCCTTCTTCCAAATCCCTGACAAACAGTGATTTTTTTTTTTTTTACTGTCTCCATAGTTTTGCCTTTCCTAGAATGTCATATAGTTAAAATCATTGGGCATGTAGCCTTTTCAGAATGTCTTGTTTTACTTAGCAACATGCATTTAAGGTTCTTCTATATCTTTTTGTGGCTTGATAGCTCACTCCTTATCATTAAATGATATTTCATTGTATGGATGTACCACAGTGTGTTTATCCAGTCATCTATTGAAAGACAACTTGGTTGCTTCCGGTATGGGACAATTATGAATAAAGCTGCTATAAATGTTTATTTTCATGCTTCTGTGTGGAAATTAAATTTTTTAACTCATTTGGATAAATACCTAGAAGCACAGTTTACTGGACCATACAGTAAGCCTATGTTTAGCTTTGTAAAACAAAAACAAACTGCCAAAGTCTCTTCCCAAGTGGCCATTTTGCATTCCCACCAGCAGTTAATGAGAGTTCTGTTGTTCCACATTCTTAGCCAGCATTTGGTATTGTCACTGTTTTGGAAATCAGCCATTCTAATAGTATGTAGTTGTAGCCCATGGTTGTTTCAATTTGCAATTTTCTGATGATATACGAGAAAAGACCCCCCCAAAAAATCCAGAATTTTTTTAATGGACAGACCCTTTGTAGGACAGGTTTCCTGCTCTAGGTAAGTGTTTTGGGAACCCACCAGCATTAGTGTACCAGCTAGCATTCTTGTGAAAGGCTGCATTTGGTTTTGGTGATTTTTTTTTTTTTGAGATTCTTTCAACGCATTTGCCCATTTCAAAAGCACCTGCCCACACTGAGCTGAGTGGTCAGCAACTGCTGACCAAAAACGGCAATGACCCCCATGCCCCATCCTTCTTATTCACCTAATCGTGCCCCAAACGACCTCTTTTTTTGTTGTTTCCCCAGATGAAATAAGTCCTCAAAGGAAAACATTTTGCCAAGGTGGAAGCAGTGAAACAAAAAATGGCAGAAGCACTAAAGGCATCAAAATTGATAAGTTCAAAGACTTTGAGCACTGGAAAAAGCATCGCGATAGGTGTATTGCATCAGACAGAGAGTACTTTGAAGATGACTAACGTTTAGACATGTAAGAATAAATACATAATTTTTTATAAATAAATTCCAGGTTTGGGGGGTCTCCTCTCATATGATGGAAAGCATTTTTTTCTTACACTTATTTGTGTCTTCTCTCTCTTTTCTTGATTAGACTGGCTAGAGGTTTATCAGCTGTGTCGCTCTTTTCAAAGAACCAGCTTTTGATTTTTTTAATTTGCTCTATTGAGTTCTGCTTTTCTACTTTGTGGATTTTTGTTCTGATTTTCATTGTTTCTTGCCTTATGTTTGCTTTCAACTTAAATTACTCTTTCTACTTTAGTTTCTTGAGGTGCAATCTTATTCATCTTAATCTTTATTATTTTATAATACATGCATTGAATGCTATAAATTTCCCTCCAAGAACTGCTTTTCATGCATCCCACAAATTTTGGATTTTAGTTTGAAATCTTTAAAAATTTTTCTCTTGTGACTTTTTTATCCATTTATTATTTAGAAGTTTGTTGCATAATCTACAATTATTTAGGGGATTTCCAGCTGTCTGTTATTAATTTCTAGTTAGTTCCATTGTAATGTTAGAGCATACTTTTCATTATTTCTATTCTTTTAAATTGTAAGGTATGTTTTATGGCTTAGAATATCATGTATCTTGGTAAATGGTCTATGAGAGCTTGAAAAGAATGTGTAGTCTTCTGTTGTTTACAAAGTCTTTTGTAAATGTCAATTTGATCCAGTTGATTGATGATGCTGTTCAGTTAAACTATATTCTTACTGATTTTCTGCCTGCAGGATCTGTTAGTTACTGAGAGGAAGTGTTGAAGTCTTTAACTGCAATAGGGGCCTGCCTGTTTTCTTGCAATTCTATTGGTTTTTTGCCTCATGTATTTTGATACTCTGCTGTTAAGTGCTTACACGCTGTTTGTGATACCTTCTTAGAGATTTGACTCCTTCATCATTATGTAATGCCTCTCTTTATCCCTGATAATGTTCCTTATTCTGAAGTCTGCTTTCATTTGATTATTACTGACGTGGTATATCTTTCTTCATCACTTTACTTTTCATCTATCTGTGTATTTATATCTAAAGTGGGATTTTGTAAACCACATATAGTTGGATCTTGTTTGTTTATCTATTCTGACAGTCCCTTTTATACCATTCACATTTTAAATGATTCTTGATGTGGTTTGATTGACAACAACCCTGTTTGTAACTCTCCTTGCACTTAATTTTGTTTCTTCTTATCTTTTTCTGCCTTCTATGATTTTAATCAAGTAATTTATGTGATTCCATTTCTCTCTTCTTTTAGCCTATAAATAACATATCTGTAAAATTTTAATGGTTGTACTGTAGTTTGCAATATACATTAACAACTAATCTATTTAAATAATGTCATGCCATTTCACAGGCAGTACAGATAACTTATAACAGAGTATTACCAATTTTTCCCTTTCATACTTTATAACATTGTTGTAATTCATTTCACTTACCCATATGCTACAATCAACAAAACATTGTTGTTGTTATTGCTTTGAATAAATTATAAGCTGTGGAATCAATTAAGAATTAAAAAATAAAATATTTTACTTTATTGTTTTCTGAATTTATTTGTGCCGCTATAATAGAATACCACAGGTTGGGTAATTTATAAAGAACATAAGTTTGTTTTCTCACAGTTATGGAAGCTTGGAAGTCCAAGATCAAGACACCAATAGATTCAAGTACCTGGTAAAGGCTGCATCCTTTGGAGGAGGAGAAGGCTGAGTTCTCACAAAGCAAAAAGCAGAAAGGCAAGTCAGCTGAATGCTGTGTGAAGCCTCCTTTATAGGGGCGTTAATCCCTTTCACGAGGGAGAAACCCTCCTGACCCAAATACCACTTGAAGACCTGAATTCCTAATGCTAACACATGGGAAACACCTGAATTTTGGAAGCGACACATTTAAACCATAACATTCTGCCCTGGCCTCCCAGATTCATTTCCTTCTCACATAAATAATATATTCATTCCATCCCAATAGACTCAAAATTCTTAACTCCTTCTAGCATCAGCTTAAAGTATAAAGTCCAGAATTTAATCTATTATAGATATGAATCTAAATCAGATATGGGTGAGACTTATCTTCCACCCAAGTGATACATTTGTTACAACTGATGAATCTATATTGACATGTCATTATCACCCAGAGTCTATAGTTTACATGAGAGTTCAATCTTGGTGTTGCACATTATATGGGCTTGCATTCACCATTATTGTATCATAAAGAGTAGATTCATAGCTCTATAAGTCCTCTGTGCTTTGTCTATTCATGGCTACTCATCTTTTCCTTTCCTACTCACCCATAGTAACCACTAATATCTTTACTGTCTCCATAGTTTTGTCTTTTCCATGGAGTCATATAGTATGCAACCTTTTTAGATTGGCTTCTTTCACTTAGCAATATGCATTTAACTTTTTTCTTTGTATTTTTGATGGCTTTTTAAAAATCTGTGAATAATCCATTATCTGGGTAAACCACAGTTTATCAATTCAGCTACTGAAGGAGATCTTGACTGCTTCCAAGTTTTGAGTAATATGAATAAAGCTACTATAAACATCTGTGTGCAAGTTCTGTGTGGGCATATGTGTTTGATTTTTTAGGGTAAAAAACAAGGAGTAACACTGAAGATTAAATTTCAACATAAGTTTTGGTAAGGGCAAACCATGTCCAAGTTATAGCACTATTGTTCTCCCATATTTACCCTGCATCCCCTACCACCTAATTTTTTCTCCACACTACAGACAGTTATTTTTCAAAATAAAAATCTGATTGTAGGAGATCCAATATGGCCACTGGGAAGTAGTGGCTTGCTCCTCTCTTGTCAAGTGGATAAGAGAGGACAGACTCAACTTCCAATAAACCCAGGCAGCTTGATTAATTTTAGATAGAAGAAGTACCCTACATCCCACAGAGGACTCTGGGAACACATAGGATCAAGCAAGAGAGAGTCCAAGTGGCCATAGTTGGAGCTGGGAGAGCCCCATCCTCACTGGGTGCTAGGTTCACATAAGATCTGCAGCCCTGCCTTGTGTGTGAGAGGGGGTGAGTACTCTTAACATGGTCTGGATCAATTCCCCTCCTTGCAGCCACCTGTGGGTCATTAGTCCCATGTGGGAGGAGATGTACTTAGGGCACAGCAGTGTACAACTGAAACATAGAGCTGGGAACCCAACTGTGAACTGAACGCCTACCTCCAGTCAGCACCCAAGAGCACGTTTTCTGCCAGCAGTTACATGAGGCTGGCACCTAGACTGGGAAACCTGACCTGCAGTCATGCTTAATTGGTGCTTGCCACCAGCATGTGGTAGCAGCCTCCCCAAACAGACCAGGAAGATTTTCCTGCCAGTGTCACACATCCACAGAGCAGGTCCCTCCATGACAGGAAGCCAGCTGATTTTAAGTGCTTAGCATGGTCACAGATGAAGGATGGGAGTCATAAAAGGGCTCCTGGAGGCTCTGTTTCCCATTGGGAATGTTTCTGAGCAGTGAATGGTGTCAAAGCCCCTGCAGTGTTCAACAACTTATCACAAGGGTCATGCACTATGACCAAGCAGGCTTCATTTCTGGGCTGGTTCAACATTTGCAAGACCATAAACATAATTTAGCATATTAACAGGTGTAAAAACAAGAACCATATGATTATCTCTTTAGATACAGAAAAAGCATTTGAAAAAAATCCAGCACCGTTTCTTGATTAAAAACCCTTGAACACCTAGGCATCAAAGGAACATTCTTCAAAACAGTAAGAGCCAACTATGACAAGCCTGAAGCCAACATCATGCTTAATGGGCAGAAGCTAGAAGCATTCACCCTAAGAACTAGAACAAGACAATATTGCTCACATTCACTCTTCCTATTTAACATAGTTCTGGAAGTCTGAACTAGAGCAATAAGGCAGAAAAAGGAAACCAGGTGTATCCAATTAGGAAAATAGGAAGTGAAAACCTCTTCACACCGATGAACAACTATGGTAAAGTCTCAGGCTATAAAATCAATACACACAACAGCAACATTTTGATACAACAAAAATAAACAGACTGAGAACTAAATAAAAAACACAATCCCATTCACAATAGTTACACAAAAAAAAGAAATACCTTGACATCCACTTAACCAGAGAAGTGAAAGACCTTTACAATGAGAACTACAATACACTGCTCAAATAAATCAAAGATAATACAAATAAATGGGAAAATATACCATGTTCAGGGATTAGAAGAATCAATATTGTCAAGATGTCCATCTACAAATTTAATGCTATCTTTATCAAATTGCCAATATCATTTTTCACAGACCTAGAAAAGACAGTATGGAATTTGATACGCAAGCAAAAAAGGGCATGAATAGCCAAAGAAATTCTTAGCTAAAGGAACAAAGTTGGAGGTATTACACTTCCAGACTTTAAACCATATATCACAAGGCTACAGTAATCAAAATGGCATGGTATTGGTACAGGGATAGGCCCATAGACCAATGGAACAGAATAGAGAATCTGGAAATGAAAACTCAGTCCCTCAATCAATCCATCTTTTAAAAAGCCCTCAATAACAAACATTGGGGAAAGGAAATCTTATTGAGAAAATGGAGTTGGAAAAACTGGGTAGTCACATGCAGAAGAATGAAACTGAACCTCTTCATATCACAATATATAGAAACAACTCAAAATGGATCAAGAGCTTAAATATAAAACCTCAAACTATAAGAAACTTAGAATAAAACATAGGGAACACCCTCCTGGATTTCAGAGTAGGCAATGAATTCATGACCAAGTCTTCAACAGCAATTACAACAAAAGCTAATATAGACAAGTGGGACTTTATTGAACTGAAAAGTTTTTGCACAGCAAAAGAAACCAACAAAAGAGCAAGGAGACAACCCATGGAATGGGAAAGAATATTTAAAAGCTATGCATCAAAAGCTTTTAAAAGGCCTAACATCCAAGATCTGCAAGGAACTCAAACGAATTGAAAGGGGGAGAAAAAAGCACAACTCCATTAACATACAAGCAGCCAATAAATACATGAAGAAATGCTCAGCTTCATGAATTATCAGAGAAATGAAAATTAAAACCGCAATAAAATACTACCTAACACCAGTTAGGATGGCTATCATTAATAAATCACAAAACAACAGGTGCTGGCAAAGCAACAGAGAAAAAAGGGACACTTTTGCACTATTGGTGGGAATGTAAGCTAGTTCAACCATTATAGAAAGCAGGGTGGTGATTCCTCAAAGAACTAAAAATCAAGCTTCCATATACTCCAGCAATCCCCCTCTAGGGATTATAAAAAATTAGCCGGGTGTGGTAGCGCGTGCCTGTAGTTCCAGCAACTTGGAAGGCTTATGCGGAAGGATCGCCAGAGCCCAGCAGGTCGAGGCTGCAGTGGCCGGAGCGGCCTCTGCACTCCAGTCTGGGCGACAGAGTGAGACTCCAACTCAAAAAAAAAAAAAGAAAAAGAAAAGAAAGTGCACTGGATAAAAAAATGTGGTAAATATACACTATGGAATATTATGCAGCCAAAGAAGGACAAAATTATGGACTTCACAGCAAATTGGATGGATTTAAAGTCTATCACACTCAGTGATCTATTAAGGAAGCAAAGAACTGAACACCATATGTTCTCACTCATAAGTGAACCTTGAAGATTTAGCATAACACTACAAGAAAGGGATTGGTAGGAGGGGAACACCGCTGGGGGAGAGGCACATAACTTTACCAAGGGTAATTAAACCAGGTGAAGTGAGGACCAATGTTAGGCCCAAACTTCCCCTGTATGTAGACCAAGTATGTACCTAATCTGGACTTGAACCCCCCATCTTTAAAATAAAATATATATATTTTTAAGACTATATACTACTTTGTATTCTCACCAGCAATCAATAAGAATTCCTGTTGCTCCACATCCTCACCAGCATTTAGAGTTGTCAGTATTCTGAATTCTGGTCATTCTAACATATGTGTAGTGGTATTTATTTTTGTTTTAATTTACATTTCCTTGCATACATATGATGTGGAACATCTTCCCATATATTTATTTGCCATCTGTGTATTTTCTTTGGTAAAATATTTGTTAAGATCTTTTGCCAAATTTTTAATTGAGTTGCTTTCTTTATTGTTGAGTTTTTAAGAGCTATTTGTATATTTTAGATGAATCTTTTAACTGATATAGATTTTTAAATGACTTCCTCTGGTCTGTGACTTTCATTCTCATTCTTTTTATGGTGTCTTCTGTGAAGAAGAAATTCCTGATTTTAACTATGTCCAATTTATCAGTTCTTTCCCTCATGGATTCTGTCTTGGATGTTGAATCCACAAAGTTATTGCCAAACCTAGGGAGATCTAGACTCTCTACTATTTTATCATCTAGGAGTTTTATCATTTTGAGTTTCATATTTAAGTCTATGATTCATTCTGAGCTATTTTTGTGAACAGTTGAAGGTCCATACTATGGTTTGGATATGATTTGTTGGCCTCATCAAGTCTCATGTTGAAATTTGATCTCCAATGTTGGAGGTGGTGCCTGGTGGGAGGTATTAATGTTTGGTTTGTAGCAGTGAGTTCCTGATGGATGGCTTGGATCCATTCTCAAGGGAGTGAATCAGTTGTCACACTTGGTTTCCATGAGAGCTTATTTTTAAAAAGAGCCTGACATCTCTCCCTCTGCCCATTGGTTGTGTCATATTGGTTCTCCATCACCTTTTGCCATAAGTGGAAGATTCCTGAGACCCTCATCAGAAGCAGACATTGACACGATGCTTTTCATACAGTCTGCAGAACTGTGAGCCAAGTAAATCTATTTTCTTTATAAATTACCCAGCCTCAGATATTCCTTTATTGCAACACAAATGAACTAGGAGAGTTTATATCTAGGCTTTCTTTCTTTCTTTTTTTCTTTCTTTCTTTCTTTCTTTTTCTTTTGCATTGGAATGTCCAGTTGTTCTAGCACTATATACTGAAAAGACTATCTTTTCTCCATTGTATTATCTCTATTGTATTTTGTACCATTGGCAAAGATCAGTTGGCTATATTTATGTGAGTCTATCTCTGGGCTTCCTATTCTGTCCCTTTGATCTATGTATCTACTATTTCATTAGTGTCACGCTGTCTTGGTTACTGCAGTTTTATGGTAAATCTTGAATTCAGGTAGTGGCAATTCTTCAGTTTTGTTCTATTCCTTCAATATTGTTTTGGTTAGTCTAGATTTTTTGCCTTCCCATATAAACTTTAGGACCAGTTTGTCAATATTGGCAGAATAACTTACTGAGATTTTATTGGAATTATATTTAACCTACAAACTAATTTGGTAGGAACTGATCACTTGACAAAGCAATAAGTCCCTTACATACAAACGAGTTACATTCTGGGAGTACATTCGTAAGTCCAATTTGTTCATACACCCAACAGTTAGCCTAGGTATTCAACTAACACAACTGTCTAAATAACACTGTGGTATAATAGATTTGTAATACTTTTCATACAAATAATACATAAAAAACAAATACAAAGCAGTAAGGAAAATACTTTTAATCTTACAGTATAGTACCTTTTAAAGTATAGTAGTACAGTACAACAGCTGGCACATAGGGGCTGGCATTGAATGAAGAGGAAAGAGTTACTGATTGGAAGAGGGAGATGGGATGGAAAATGGAGGAGCTGAAAGATGGTCAGCAATAGGAGATGGAGAGCAAGCTGCAATGTCACTCGCACCTCACATTGATGGCACAGGTGTTGGTTCCCTGCTGGATTCAATTGTATCTAATTCTTTTAAAAAATGATTCAGTGATGTCTAGGTAGTAGCTCTTTTTTACTTGTCATAGATGACACCATAGCACTATATCATATTCTGAACAGCTGCTGCAACTTTTGTATACCGTTCTATGTTCTGGTTCTGCACTTTAAAAACTAACAGTGCCTCGTCCAATAGAGAAAATCCCCTTGCCATTTCCTGCATCGTGAATCTCTTTGGTTCTGCAGTTAGTTATTTCTCTTGTCTCTCTTCATCCTTTCTCTGAGACCCCAATTCCATCAGGTCTTCATTAATAAGCTCCTAGTGTCACACAGAAAGGAGTTCAGTGAAGTCGTCTTGTTGCAGATCCAGCTACAGCTTCTTACTGAGGGTCAGTAAGTTGCTGAAGACCTCTTTGGATGCCCCATCTACCTTCCCAAATCCATAAAAATTGTGAACAAATTGTGGGCAAAGATTATTTCAAACCCCATTCATGGTGACAGCTGTAACCTCACACCAAGCAAAGGCAATGTTTTTATGGCCCTGTAGATGTTATAGTCCTTCCAAAATTGTTGCAAGGCTGGTCCTGATCTGTTACTCATCTTTACTTGCTGACAAAAAGTGTGGCATAAATAATATTTCTTTAAAGTCGCTATAACTCCCTGGTCCATAGGTTGGATACATGATATAGTATTTGGTGGCAGATGCACTACTTTCACATTGGGATGAATGTCATCCATGAATGGGGGATGGCCTGGTGTATTGTCGAGCAGCAAAAGAATGTTGAATGCGACATCCTTCTCCAAGCAATAATTCTCTACCTCCGGGATAAAGTGGTGGGAAAATCAGTCTCGGAAAATGGCCTGTGTAACCCAGGCTTTGGGTTACTCTTCCACATAACAGGAAGCCCCTGGCATGTTTTTTTTGTTTGTTTTTTTTTTTGAGTCGGAGTCTCACTCTGTCGCCCAGACTGGAGTGCCGTGGCCGCTCCCGGCCACCGCAACCTCGACCCGCTGGGCTCCGGCGATCCTTCCGCCTCAGCCTTCCAAGTAGCTGGAACTACAGGCGCGCGCTACCACGCCCGGCTAATTTTTGATTTATTGTAGAGATGAGGTCTCGCCTGCCCAGGCGGGTCTCGAACCCG
>CAUYQG010140979.1:0-36647 GCA_963574415.1 Tarsius wallacei
AACCCCACTGCCTGAGCTTTAAGCAACCTAAAGATGACGTCTTCTTTCAGTAAAAGCAACAAGAGCTTTGCTTCATTTCTGCTCATTTGGTGTTGAAATGTATTTATTATATGGACACTTCTTACAAACAAGGGTGCCTGAATGAGACATATTTGTGTACCTAACCCTTAAATGTACCCCTCAATATCACAATAAAAAAAATGTTAAAAAAAAAAAATTCATGATAATAGAAGAGTAAAATGAAAAGTTATGTTTCCACCTTTAATCAGTCTAAATATTTTTGTCTTAACTCACCAACATTTTACTTTGGATTCCTGCATCCATTTATAAGTGAAAACTGGTTATAATGTGTCTTGGTCTATCTTTGTTAAATTTTAATATCAATGACCTAAATACATTTAGAAACCCTATATCATTTTTCTATGCTCTGGAACACATTAACTAATTTCAGAATTATCTTTTCCAAGAGACTTGATTTAATTTACCATCTGGACATGAAGAATATTTTAGAATAATTCATTGACAGGTCTGAATTTCTTTTAGAATTTTCCTTAAATTCTTAATCTTCAGGTTTTATCTTTTTTGATACCATATTTTAAAAAAATGTGTAACTCTTTTGGTACATGGAAGCTAATGGTCACTAGTGACCTCTAGATCTCGTCCTGCCAGTTCATTATGGCTTCTCTAGCAAGTCTTTTCTTATTCCTTCTGACCTACTGGCATATGTAACTATCTATTGCTAATTAAATTGTTTTATGATTCTCATACATTTGGCCAAAATTGTCTTATTATTTCTTTTAATTATCTCTACCACCACTTCCAATACAATTTGCTGTATATTTATTCTTAAATGAGACAGTGGTAGGGCATATTTTGAGATGAAGTGCTGTGTTTACAGCCCACACCAGAGAGATGGAATTGGCAGTCTTATAGATATTATCTCTAAAAAAAGGTAACTTAAATGAGAGTAGTAACATTAGTCCTCTAGTGAAATATAAGATAATGAAAAACACTCAAAAATGAAACTAGATAAAAACCCAGAAATTGATTTCACTACTTGTGTTCCAAAAATTCTATTTTTTGTGTTTTTGGTAGAATGATTTGAGTTCCTCCTGGTATTCCCAATAGGGGGATTCTGGGTCATATGGAGGTCAATTTCTAGTTCTTTCAGAAATCACCACACTGTTTTCCAAAGACGTTGCACTAGTCTGCATTCCCATCAGCAATGTAGAAGCATTACTTTTTCTCTGCATCCTCGCCAACATCTGTTGTTTGTTTTATTCATGATGACCATTCTTACTGGGGTTAGGTGGTATCTCAATGTAGTTTTGATTAGCATTTCTCTGATGATGAGTGAGGCTGAGCACTTTTTCATGTGTCTGTTGGCCGTCTGTATATGTCCTTTTGAGAAGTGTCTATTCATGTCTTTTGCCCACTTTTTAATGAGGATCTTTTTTCCTTTTTGGTATATTTGAGTTCCTTGTAGATCTTAGATGCTATGTCTTTGTCAGATATACAGTTGGCAAATATTTTTTCCTAATCTGTGGGCTGTCTCCCCACTCTCTTGATGGTTTGTTTTGCTTTGCAGAAGCTCGTCAGTTTGATGAGGTCCCACTTGTCTCCCTTATCTCTTATGGTTTGGGCACTTAGGGTTTTGATCAGGAATTGGTTGCCAGTTCTAATTTCCATAAGGGTGTCTCCTGCATTTTCTAAGATTCTTATACTTAGAGGTTTAACATTAGGTCTTTGATCCATTTACAGTTGATTTTTGTGTATGGTGATAGGTGGGGGTCCTGTTTCAATCTTCTGCATGTAATCAGTCAGTTTTCCAAGCACCATTTACTGAATTGGTTCTCCTCTCCCAGTGGTTGTTGTTGGAAGCTTTGTCAAAGATGAGAAGATTGAGAAATTGAGACCTGGCTTCTGGAATCTCTATCCTGTTCCATTGGTCCGCATGCCTGTTCTTGTAACAATACCAGGGTGTTTTGATGATTGTAGCCTTATAGTAAAGTTTGAAGTCTGGAAGTGTGATACCTCCTGCTTTGTTTCTTTGGCTAAGGATTGTTTTGGCTATTCATGGTTGTTTATGTTTCCATATGAATTTCTGTATTATCATTTCCTAGTCTGAGAAGAATAATGATAATTTAATGGGTATTGCATTGAATCTATAGACTGCCTTTGGTAAGATGGACTTTTTAACAATGTTGAATCTTCCTATCCATGAACATGGAATATTTTTCTATTTGTTTTTGTGTTCTTGGATTTCTTTGAGCAGTGTTTTGTGGTTCTCATTGTAAAGGTCTTTCACTTCTCTGGTTAGGAAGATGCTGAGGTATTTCAATTTTTTTTTTGTGGCTATTGTTTATTGCAGCACTATTCACAATAGCAAAAACATGGAACCAACTATGCTGCCATTGAAACTGGACTAAATAAAAAAAAAATGTGGTACATATACACAATGGAGTATTATACAGTCAAAAAGAAGGATAAACATATGGACTTTGCAGCTACTTGGATGGATTTAGGCTCTATTATACTCAGTGATCTATCACAGAAACAAAGAACAGAATACCATACATTCTAACTCATAAGTGGACTTTTAACAATTATCATAATACTATAAGAAAGGGACTGGCAGTAGTGGGAAACTGTCAGGTAAGGGGGGGGGGTTAGAATTGGCAGTTGAGGGAAACTGCCAGGGGAGGGGGGGACACACCTAATCAACAAGGGTACCTACATAATGAACATTTGTATACCTAACCCTGAATTGTACTCCACATCTTTAAAACAAAAAAAAAATTAAAAGTGAAAAAAAAGAGAGAAATTCTATTTTTCTGTTCTCTCACGTTTTGAAATATGTATACAATCTAATTATTGCTTGAGAAAGAGCTTAGACAACCAAAAATTAAGTGGAATTTTGCACTTACACAGGAACCAAGTTGTAAATTAAATTATCTCTGCAGTTTTTGTATTATTTAATTTTCCTTAGATGTCAGATTTTGTTTTACTTCATATTTCAGAGATACAGTTTTATGTTACTCAGATTTCTGAGGTAACATGTAATTATACTTATTTGCAGAAGAATTATAAATTAAGTTATCCAAAGTATTGCTGTTATATGATTGACATATACGATATATCTTCAAATTGGGCTTTCTATATACCGCACACAGGGATTGATGAACAGTCCTTTAAGATTTTTCTCCTTATATCAAACTCAATGTAAGCACTGAGAAATATAAGTAAGATAAAAAATAATTTTCCAGAAAAGTGTGATTCTATTTCACTTAATCAGTTGGGACTATGTTGCATTTCATAAAATGCCTTTTCCAAATGTTAGCAAGTCACCATCACAGAAAGAGTCAAGCCGGATTACAACAAGCCTAGACATCACAAATTTGAGTTCTCAGCTAACATAAACAAAACATTCTCATTCTATAATCTTTCAAAGGGATCTTAGAAGAGACACTTCATCTAAGAATGGAGGTAAGAAAAATTATATCTATGTACATATACATATAGAATTACAGGTGTTTCTATTACAGCATTTCCCCTAATTTCAAAAGTGGTACATTTCAAATACAAGAATTTTAGTAAACATAGAAAATCACACACATACACATACACACACACACACACACACACACACACACCAGGAAGTCAATGAAACTGACTATGTTTTGATTCTGTTGGACCACACATTGTGAAGCAAATTTCTCAGAATGTGATCCATGGGCCACTGCCACAGAAATTACTTGGAGTTGCCTATGGAAGATGCTCTGGGAGTATCAGAAAGAGATGCTTATGGATACCAAAAGATAAGGTGAACAACTCCCTAGAGTAACTCATTCTTCAGATCGGCTAACGAGCGTGGCTCTTCTTTTATTCCAGTTTCTCCTTTCATAAACAATAAATCAAGGAACATCTTTCATGTGGATCTTTATCATAATATTTTATTTTTTCCTCTTAAGTTAAAGCCTTAAAGTTAGAATTGTTGAAATAAAGCAACAATGGAAGCTCTTTTAGAGGTTTTTTTGTTGTTGATAGGGTTATTCAAGTCATCTGTATTCTCATCTATTTTTCTTCCTTTTGTTTCCATTTCTAAGATAGGAATCATAAAATCTACCTCTATGTTAATGGCTTTTCTAAATTCTCCTAACATCTTTAAGTGTTTTTGCAAATACCTCACTACTGTGTCATTTGATGTGTAAAGGTATATTAATTCCTTGGTAGTTTGAATATTTTTTATTAAAAAAATTCTCCTTTGTCTCAGTTATGCTTGTGTCCCTGCTTTTTTGTGAGATGCAATAGTTAGATATATATATTTGCTCTTGTACTTTCTTTAAGGTGTGTTTATTATAAATAACATTTTAACTAGATTTTTTTTAACCTAATATGAGTGTGTATGTCTTTAAAAATAACTGTTTATTCCCATAAAATGTAATTAATACTATGTTTAGTCTTATCTCTTCTATCTTCATTTACATTTACTATTAATTAATTTTTATTATTTTCTATTTTTTAATACTTTTGTTGGATTGATAAAGTTCTTTCTAATTTTCTTCACTCTAATAGTTTGGAATTTTTATTTATGCATGTGTTTTGCCAGTGCTTATTCTTACTTTAAGGTAATATTTAAACTTACATTTATTTATTAATAGACTAACATTAGGCAATGATTTTCCTCCTTTTTTAGTTAAGAAAAAAGGCCAACTTTTTTGTGTTACCTTACATCTATTATTATCAAGAATGTTTTTGTCATATTTATGTAATAGTTTATAATGATGCTATCATACATTTATTATACTAACCAGTATCTTATATTCTTCACACCCCAATCTTGAAATTCCATTATACTGATAGATTGCTTCAAATTATTTCAATAAAATAAGAACATGAATGGAATTTATTTATAAAAAACTGTGTATTTATTTTTACATGCTTAAACTTCAGTCACCTTCAAAGTACTCTCTGTGTGATGCAATACATTTATTGAGACAATTTTTCAACTGCTCAAAAGTTTTCAAACTCACCTATTTTGTTGCCTTTTAGTGCTTCTGCTGTTTTTTTGTTGCAACTTTTCCACATCAGCATAACATTTCCCATTGAGGACTTTTTTCTTCTGGGGAAACAAAAAAATTCGCTCAGGGTGAGGGTGAATATGGAGGATGGGGGTGATGCCAGTTGTGGTAAAAAATTCCTGAACACTCAGCAAGGGTGTGGGCAGTTACCTTATCATGGTAGAAGAACCAGTCACCTGTTTGCCACAACTCGAGATGTTTCTTCTGCAAATCATCGTGTAACCTTCTCAAAACTTCCAGATAAAAACTTAGGTTAATGGTTTTATCTGGAGGAACACATTCCGAGTATACTACAAGGGGCCTGTCCTTCAAAAAATATTCTAGTTTGGGTGGGTTTTTTATATATATATCAAATATATATGTATATTTGAATAATATGCCTACACACACACACACACACACACACAGAGACAGAGAGAGCCAAGAGAGAAATAATGAATGTGAATGTGGATTTTGATGCTGAATTTGAAGTGTTTCATAACTTTTACCCCCAACTCTAAATGTACTAGTTTTTCACATTTGATACATATTTTTTTACTGTAATATTTCTGTGATATTTAATTTTGCAACTATGTGATTTATAAAATATAAAACACTTTATAAAATATCTTTCAGGTTTTTCAAATTTTGTAATTGGCTATCTATTCAAAAAAGCAGTTATTGGAAAATTTTTCCTTGACAAATTAGGAATCCTGGAAGAAAGTCTAAATATATTTTATAGAAAATGTAATATTCTATAAGAAAAAAATTGTAAAAAAGTACTTAAATTGTTTACTTTCATATATTTATAGAAATATAATATTGAAGTAGAACTCTGCATACAGAAGCCCTATGAACATAAATTTAAGATAATATTAAAATATGCAAGAGAAAACATTTTATTTAATTAGAGCTAACTTATTTATTTTCTTAATAGTTTAAATGTCTTGTGTATGTAGCACAAATGAACCAAACATTTGTTAGTTATTTGAATGATAAATATTTTAATACACAATGATATACATTATATTATCTAATTTTGTTATACCAAATTTACTTACATTATTTAATTGCACACTTATATTAAATATAATATGTAATTTTACATACTATATAGTCAGTTATATAGTATATATATATGTTTACAATATACATGTATAAAAAAATTACACACACACACACATACACACACACGCACACACACACACACACAAGCTGAGATGTGCAGGGGCATTATTGTCCCTAGTGGTGACCTTCAACAAATGGAGTTTAGGAGATGATAAACAAGTGATTTTGGTGAACAATTCTGGGATGCATTTTGTATGCTTCTTCGAAGAGTCAGCAGGATTGTGACCCTGTTGCCTATAGCAATGAATTTAATGGTATATTTTTTGTTGTTGTTGTTGCTTTTTTTTGTTGTTAGTCTTTTTACCTTCTGTTTCTACAATAATCCACAGGAACATGCAGCAATAAGGTTCATACTCTCTCTGTTCCCTCACTCATGTTTCCTGGGATTGCACCTCAAATAACATGCCTTCATCCAAGTTTTATCTTAGGCTCTCTTTCGGGGGAATCCAAGTTCGGGTTCTGGGCTTAATTTCAACATAAATGAAGACTGTTATTAATCAGTGTGTTGAGAGTATTTGTTGCGTAATAAGCTGCAAGGCCAAAAGACCAACCACAGTGCTCTGACCTATAGGAATCTGACGTGACAACTAACAGACTACCATGTTCCTAGGGGCAAGACAGATAGATAGCCAATTAGGATGCTTCTTGATGTATAATCAAAAAATCATCAGTACTAGAGAAGAGAAGGCTGTGTCGGTGATTATAATGAAAAATAGCAATCTCTTACTCTGTTTTCAGTTCTGAGCTATTCCCAGGTATAGTTCCCATAGGTTAAAGGAGAGAGTGACTCTCTTTGAGGAAGAACTTGCAATGCCACTATTAGCATTTAACATAAATATTTCCACACGTCTCCCAAGAGGCCTCTAGTAATTTGCTAGAATAGCAGTATGCTAGGGAAGGAAGAGTATCCAGATATTTGAGAGCCATTGGATACAGGTCTTGAACAGACACAAATACTTGGGTCAATGAACTGAAACTGAAGCATCAATGCAGCTATTTTGGTGGGGCTTAGGAAGACTATGTAATAAGTGGACTTCTGGTCTAAGTCCATCTCACAGAACATCAAATGGGCACAAATAATCGTTTTCTCAGTTGTTTTCCTCTGTGCATTATTGAAATAAATATATTTATCAGCTGACAGGATTCTCACATTTGTCTCATAGCCTATAGAGTAAGAGTTTATAGTAAAAAAAGCCAAATAGAGATTTCTGAATCTGTCTCTACCAGCCAAAAGTGTCTTCTGGACCCTATTGAATAACACCATTATCTGGGTGTTTAGAGAATGCTTGACTTATTGACATGGGATTCTGCATAATAACACATTAGACCGAAAGACCAATTTTTTTTCAAGTTTACATTTATTTATTTGTTTGTATTGTAAATTGACAATTTACAGTATATATTTGTGGGGTACAAGTAATGTTATGAGTTATGAATACAATGTAGAATAATTAATCAGTATAATTAATATATCTATCATCTCAAATATTTACATTTTTTGTGGTGAGAACATTTGAAATGTACTCTCAGCGATTTTGAAATATGCAATTCAATGTTATTAATGATAATCACCACATTGCACAATAGATTTTTAAAAATACCCTTATTCCCCTTTCTAAATGAGGCTTTCCCATCCTTTGACCATCACCTCCCCATCCTCCCACTTCCACTCCCAGCCTCTGGCAACCACCACTCTGCTCTCTGCTTCTTTGAGTTCTCTTGTTGTCGATTCCACATATAAGTGAGACCATCTGTATTTGTCTTTCTGTGCCTGGTTTATTTCACTTAGTTTCATAATGTTCTCCAACTCCAGCCATCTTGTTGCAAATGGCAGAATTTCTTTCTTTGTAAAGGCAGGATAGTATTCCATTATGTACCAATTTCAATTTTAAAAGAGGAAGTTGCATTGAAAGACATTTTTTAAAAAATCAAGTTAAAAATGAATTTTCTGCCAAGAAACCTTGTCCCATCAGATCTGTTGGTGAAGATTCCCACTCTCCATGGCAAGTTAGTTGATGTAAATGGTGATTTGAACTTAGCAGAGGAGAAGAAAATGTTAACCCCAGTAATTCTTCTCCTATATTCTCAGTTGGATGTTAGTATGGTATAGGACTTTAGGATGTTAGGGGACTGGAGATACAAAGATGAGAACAAGATGAAGAGAACTTTACTTTGTAGAAGAAATTAATTGAAGGACCAGTTTTAAAGCAGTGGAGGTATGACAGAGGGCACATGACCATAGACACCATTCTTTCTACCATATGTCATATAAAATGACTTATTAAAGACTCAGCTAAAAAGCCACTTGCAGGATGACACACTTACAAAGTGCCTCTGTTCTCTAGAATAGTATATATACACAAAATATTCAAGAGTATCATGTGGCCCCCTATAGCTGTGTCTCTAAATAGTTAATATACATGGTATCTCAGTGTGGTTTTAATTTGCATTTCTTTGATGACTAGTGAGGCTGAGCATTTTTTCATGTATTTGTTGGCTACTCATATGTCTTCTTTTGAGAAGTGTCTATTCATATATTTTGCCCACCTAGTAATAATGTACCACCTAACTCCAGTCAGAATGGCCATGATCAATAACTCACAAGACAACAGATGCTGGAGAAGACGCGGGGAAAAGAGAACACTTTTATATTGTTGGTGGGAGTGTAAACTAGTACAACCTCTGTGGAAAACAGTTTGGCGATTCCTAAAAGATCTAAAAATTGACCTTCCATATGATCCTACAATTCCCCGACTGGTAATATATCTGGAGGAACTCAAATTACTCTGAAAAAGATACCTGCACATGCATGTTTATTGCAGCATTATTTACAATAGCAAAAACATGGAACCAACCATGCTTCCCATCAAAAGAGGACTGGATTAAAAAAATGTGATATATATACATGATGGAATATTATGCAGCCATAAAGAAGAACAAAATTATGAAATTTGTAGCAACTTGGGTGGACTTAGACTCTATAATACTGAGTGATTATCACAGAAACAAAGAACTAAGTATCACATGGTCTCACTCACAAGCAGACCTTGAATGATTAACGTAATACTTCAAGAAAAGGATTGACAGTAGTGGGAAACTGCTGGGGAGCGGTGGGCACACCTCATCAACAAGGGTACCTGCATAATGAACATTTGTATACCAGACCCTAAATTGTACCCCACATCTTTAAAATACATACATACATACATACATAGTTAATATATATGGGCCTGGGAACAAAGAGCAGATGTATAACTGGTCCCCTCATTAAAACTTTTAGTCATATACTTGCAGAATCTGTGAGTCCCAGCTTCACAATTTTAGTTTTTTAGGAGATCAGAGGTCTCGGATTCCAAGGACAAAGTAAGATATCAATTAACTCGCAGCTACAATTGCAAATTTGGTTCGTTGCTTTGGAATCCTCATTCTGGTAGACCAGCACTCAAAGAAAGAAGTCACTGGTGAGTTTAAATAATCATGATTATCATGAGTGACTAGCAATGCTGCTACAGGGAGCAGGGGCAGGGAGGCATATACTAGAACTCAGAGGTTCAGTGAGATCACCTCTTGAACGTCCCACAGTGGTTCCGTAGGATCACCTCTCGGTACAATTGTAGCAACCAGTGAAAGCAATCAAGGGTGTTCAGACCTTCGGAAGTAAAAGTCAGGGTCATCTAATCTGGCAAGCTTTCTGCAGCTGTTGAAGGGTTTGCAGGGTAAGCAAAAACTAGAAGGGAGTGAAGGGAAATGATAAAGTCTAGTGATGGCCTTGCTACTAGCTGTGTCGTGGGGGTATATAACACTACTTACCTTGTGTTTGTTAGGGTTTGTGCCGGCTACCACCCTGAAGACTCAGTGACAAAGTTTATCAGGGAACATGATCCGATTTGAGTCATGTGAGGGTGAACTAAGGTAAATGATTTCGGTGTTCCTTCATTGCTCTCCTAGGCCCACTTCTGACGGTAACCGCAGCTGTGGCGAACAGACTGTGTGAGCACTGCCTGCATCCTACCTCAATCACCCTCTGTTGATCTGTCTGCTTCTCTGTCTTAGGTCTTCTTTTTTTTTTTGCAAGAAACAGAAGCCCTTTTCAGTCCACATACAGGCACAGCTAAGAAATGCAGGGGGAGTTAATACTCTAGGGCAGCCCTCAGGCAGTGGGAGATGGCAGCTGGTGGTTTTCGGCTATTTTTTTTTTTTTTTTTCTTCAGCTGTAACTCTCTGGGAGGCATGCTCACAGCTGCAAGCTTCATTGTGGACATTTTATTGGGTTTACTTCTCTTACTCCTCCTGCTCCTTCACTTCTATTTTTTTTTCTCAGCTTTATTAAGGTACAATTGACAAAGAAAATTAGTATTTATTCAAGGTGTACGCTGTGATGTTTTGATAGACACATACATTGTGATATGATGACCACAGTGAAGCTAATTAATGCACCCATCTCCTCACAGAGGAGTTATCTTTGTGTTTGTATGCGTGTAAGAATACTTAAGATCTATTCTCTTAACAAATTTCAGGTACGGTATGCATTATTATTAACTATAGTCACTATGTTGTACAATAGATCTTCAGAACTTATTTATCTTGTAACGGCAAGTTTGTACTCTTGGACTAACATCTTATTTCCCCCATTTCCAAGCCCCTGGGAATCACCATTCTACTCTGTTTCTGTAAGCTCAATTATTTTAGATTCTACATATAAAAATCACATAAGACAGAGAATTTGTCCTTCTATGTCTGGCTTATTTTACTTAGCACAATGTCCTCCAATTTCATTCATGTTGTCACAAATGGCAGGATTTCCTTCTTTTTGTGAGGCTGAATAATTTCCCATTGCCAATGCCA
Organism: Tarsius wallacei; assembly: GCA_963574415.1. Lineage (NCBI taxonomy): Eukaryota > Metazoa > Chordata > Mammalia > Primates > Tarsiidae > Tarsius > Tarsius wallacei. The sequence goes on from CAUYQG010140979.1 coordinate 11,034, forward strand.
ATGTAAATTATAATATCACATTTTTTAATCCATTTATCTGTCAATAGACAATTAGGTTATTCCCACATCTTTCTTATAAACTGCCTGCATCCAAGCTCTGTTCTCAACTTGGGGGAGCCCAGAATAAGGGATTGGGCTTAAATTTTTCTTAACAAAATTATCAATCTTTGCTCCTCTTCTTTGGGATTAAATAATTATTCCTTGGCCATTTCTCATAGGAAGCATAAGAATCTCAAACCGTGCTTCTAAGTAAATACATAGAATTCAAGTATTTTTTTCAGTGAGGTCTTATTTTTTTGTTTTACCAATTCATAATAAAAAGAGATTTTTGTGGGCTAAAAAAAAAAAAAAAAATCCTGAACCTCTGAATGGCAGACCAATACAAGATGACCACATGTAAGATGAGAAATATGCCCATGAGTCACATACTCTCTTGCATGACACCATTATGACATGACAATTACAAAACACCAAGTGATAGCGATCTCTTTCCTAAGGCTGCTTTTCACTGCTTGGGCGTCTTTGTTTCTGTCCGTATTTCCTCTTTGCCCCTTTCTTTTCTCTGCTTCAACCTCTGTTTATTTTTACATTTTATCTTTTTAATCCTCTCTCTGTTTTTCTTTTTCTCTTAATAAAACAGTTCTCTTGACATTCAATAGTTATCATTTTGCCCCAGTTCGTCACTCAACTTATAAATAATTCTGTCATCTGAGGTTTTGTATAATTCAGATTCCTTTCTCTAGAGGTTTCTTGGAAGTACTGATGCTTTTTTTTCAGGCTTGTACAACGATTTTCAGGCAAAATCTGATTTGAAGGGACTTTTTTCAAATCCCAGATTCCAGATGGTCTCCATAGATTGCTCAAACCTGTTCTTGATTTCTCAATGTCTTGCTAGTGGAAACTTAGCCTGAGTTTTTTTTTTTGTTTGTTTTGTTTTTTTTTTTTACAAACTGGAATCTCAAAAAAAAAGAGTGTGTTTTGGAAACCCTCTTAGCTCAAGGTGTTGAAAACCAATTTCAGACCCAGAATTATTTAATATAAAATCATGAACTTCACAGCAAGTTGGATGGACTTAGAGTCTATAATACTGAGTGATCTATCACAGAAAGAACTGAGTACCACATAATCTCACTCATAAGCAGACCTTGAAAAATTATCATACTGTAAGAAAGGGATTGTAGTGGGAAACTGCCAAGGAAGGGAGGGGGTACACCTCATCAACAAGGATACCTGCATAATGACTATTTGTATACCTGACCCTGAATTATACCCCACATTTTTAAAATAAAAAAAAGAATATGAGAGCAAAATCACTAACATGTAAAGATACCACAATTGCTATTTTTATATAATATCAAGAATATAGCTGTGCTGTAGAATCACTGACATGGTAATATCTCAAGGTATTAACAAATAATTAAGACACCATCTGTGGACAGCCATAATCCAAAATCCTATAGATAAAAATACGGGATGCTAGTTGTGCCTTTTTTTAAAAAATAGCGTTTTATTATAAAACCTTTAAAGGGACACATATAAAAAACGTTTTGTGGCAAATGAAGGATTTCAAAGAGGAATATGAGAGAGAGGAAGGCATTAGATGTGTGTCAGAAACTAAATGCCCTTTCCAGAAAGAAAATAAGAAAAAGTATCTGGCCTGGATGTGTGTTAATAAAGCAGAGTAAAAACTGTAGAAACCTATTTTCATGTTCTTCTACCTCTCTTCCCCCTTTTCTTTGTTTCTCCAAGTTTTCCATAGTATCATTCATTTTGAAATAATAACATGCAAAATGAATTGACGGTTCACTTTATCTGTGATAAGCACTTACATGTATCAGGGCAGTATGAAAAATGAAGCCGTTGACTTAAAGCCCGTAGTCTTATCCATGCAACTTAAGGCTTCCTTGTCCACCAGGGATTATGTTGTCATTTTCTTAAATCAGTTCAAAGCCTGCCGCCTCCATGCCATTCTCCCAGCTGAACAGCCACGACAGCCCAGGATAAATTCTTTTACTCCTCTCTTACGTGAACTCCTGGTTGGCTTCCTTCAAGTCCTGCTCCTGACTCTTCACTTGAATCTGCTTTTCACACCCACCTTTTTGGCTCACACAAAAACACCTGAGAGAAGACACACTTCCATAAGAATAAGTGGTTTGATGTGGCAGTGATGGGGTGAGTGACCATGTAAAATATTTTTAGGAAGAAGTATTGTTTGAAAGCATATATCCTATCTTCCAGCCTTACAAACCAGTGGCTTGGATATAAAGCCAAATCTGCCATCATCCACCATCTTCCTCCTGAGATCCACAGCCCTGGGGCAGGGGCAGGTGATGAGAATAAGATTGATTAAAAGACAATGTGAATTACATTGCCAGAGGGATGAAAGCTGAATCTCTTTTTCAATGCACTCTCTTAGAGGCCTTCTAGAGTGTCCACTCTGCACCAAGTCACTCTCTCAGGAAGGTTTTGCCTCATCCCAACACTGATGCCTCTCCCAAATACAGGAAAACCTTGACGTGAGTTTAAAAAGGTTGAGTTTATGACTACAGTCACAAAACTGATTTGCTAAAGGAGTTTGCAGTATCCTGCAAAAGACAAAACATACATTGGAGCTGATTTGTAGAAAATGTCACATTTTCCAAAACTTACTGTAGCTAATGAGAATGCAGTGGGACTATTTCCTCTTAATCATGAAATGTTGACATGTTAGCATTTGCAGTGGGACTATTTCCTTTAATCACGAAATGTTGGCATTTTAGGACTCAGTAGTTTGGGAATGGAGAGACTTTTGTGAAATATATGATAATGTCTTGGATACTTCAATCCTTCTCATTGGATTTTTTTTTTTTAAGGAAAGTCGATTTTAGGGTTCACATTTGTATGGTAACATAGGATTTTTCCAATTACCAGATTCATTTACTATTTTTGAGGACAATGTTTATCGGGTAAAAATAAGTTTTAAAGAACCAACTATATAAAATCCCACACATTTGTTCCAGTTATTTGTTACTGGATCTATGCTTAATGCTAAGCCAATTCTGTATTTTCTAGTATTTACAATTTGATTAAATTAACTGCAGAACTGCTAAGCCATTATTTATTAAAGTCTCTCTCTTTTTTTTTTCCACACAGGTTGTATTCTGGATTATATAAGTGGTCTGAGTGAACTGTCAGGGCTCTGCATTCATAGACATACCTCCCATCCAATCACGAGACTGGGCTTTTCAATCTCATGTGCTTTCCTTGACTCTTTCCTGGTGCAACTTATCAGTCTGTTGACTTAAGATCATTTTGTTTAACCATATATATTTATTTAAAATGAACTTTGGACTCAAATAATGCCCATGTTGTCAGTGTGAGTGCTATTTCTTTTCAAAATGTAAAGAAAGTTGGTGTTGCCGATTTTGTAGTTTGAAAGAAACCAGACACCCAGTACAGCAGGACACCAAAAGCTTGACTTTCTCTGCAGAGCATAGCTAACTCTGGAATAAAATTTCTTTGCATAATTCTTTGGTTAAACTCTTTTGATGTGATGTATGGCCAAGTTCTCATCTCTTTTCCCTCAGCAGTACATTTTCTCAAAATACAGAGCTCTCATTAATGTCAGTGGGTCAATGCCTACCCTTGGGCTTTTTTTTCCTGAAATAATTTTATGCTCAGAGCAAGCTTGTAGTGGGAAGATATGAATGATGACAAAACAAAAACAAAGATAAAAACAAAACAACTCAACACTATTTTTTTCTGATAATTTTTTGAGTTCTGTTTATTTCTGTGATATTTATTATTTTTTATTTGCTAGTGATCCATACCAGGACTTTCACTTTTTGTTAAGGCAGAAATATTTGAAAAGGTTCTAGGAAACACTGTCAACTTTCCAGTGCCTGCAGAGAGACATAAAGATAGATACAAAAGGTTGTTTCCTAGTATCACATTATTCCATGAAATGTAACACAATTCTACAGTATTTTGGCTATAAAATGATACTGTGGAATAATTTATTGTTTCTTTTGTGTTAATTATAATAGCAATAAAGGTTATACCATGCTCTTTGCTCTTGTTTATCAAGTATTTAAGAGTACATGGGATTTTGTTTTTTGGCAAGAGATTTGTCTTAAATGAAATAGCTATATTTAAAATTTATTAGTGTTCTAAAAATAAATAAATGATTTGTTCAGTTTTTTTATAAGATAAAAATTGTGAGAAGGTAATGAATTTCTTATGTAGTCCAAGGCTTCAGTGTTTATGAACTCTAACAGATATTTAGACAAAGTTAACGCCAAAACACATTAAAAATATGAAAAATTACAAACAAAAAGGCTTGCTTGCTTGAAAATATGTCATGTTTATTTAATCTGACTGCTTTGTTACAAAATTCCACAAAATGCATTCTCACTGTCAGTGACAATGCTTCACATTTGTGGTTGGCTTTGATTAATGGTAATGGTTTAAATGATATTTCCAATAAGTCTTAGAGTCAGTACTTTTAGAAAGAGAAACTGTATCTTAGTAATGGGAGGGCTGTGCTTTAGGAATTTGCTAATTGACTGGCAAATATTCTTCCACGACTTTTGATAGAGATAATTCCTGATGTGAGAGATACTGAATTTTTTATCTTCTTCAACAAGTGATTTTATTGCTGCAACATAAACATATATATCACAGTTGTATAAAAATTACCTCGACAGTTGATCTCTCTATTTGATTCAACAAATGTTAAGCTTGTGGGAAATCTATAGTATATTCTATCACTGCATCTCTGAACTTGTTGACATCATGCACTTTATGGGAAGTTTTCTTCTTATGTTGCAACCCCGTGAGAAAGATCCCGCTCTGTGTTGTGTGACTATGATTTGTCTCCTGGCTCCCTTCACTTTCTGATCCCGTCAAGGGTTGTTGACAATACTGCTCCAGAATCTGGGGGTATACAGCCTGAGTTTTGCTTAAATTATTGTGAGGAATCTACAGAATGCCAGATTGCATCAGAGACATCATTATAAATATAGATTGCCAAGTGCGAGCACTAAGGAACAGCAAATTCCATTTTAAGTTTTGTGTATAGGGAGAAGAATCAACTTCAAACAGAAATGGATCAGTTTAATGAAGTCATGGGTTGACCCAAACAGAGGCACTGTTGGTAGCAGAGCCTGTTCTCTCCAAGAACCTATGCAAATTAAGTTCTTAAAGGTATTGTTCATAACAGTTGAATAGACAGACACATGTAAAGACAAGCTGAAATCATTAGTAAATGAACAAGATTGCATGTGGGTAGAATAACCAATGAGCAGACTGATAGACACATTTAAAGACCAGCTGACATCATTAGTAAAGGACCATGATTGCTTGTTAAAATAAGAGTTAAATTTTTATTTTAATTCAAAATTGTGCTGTTCAATTTTGTCTGTGTTTTCTTAATGATATGAGGTTGGTGCACATATTTTAAATTGACAGTGAATCTTGAGGACAATGATACAAAATTTCTTAAATATTTAAACATATTTATGCAGAGAAAATTATTTTGTCCTTAGTACAAACACGTCCTCCCTTTCTAACCTCTGGTTGGTGGGCACATCCATGATTAAGGCGCATATAACCGCAACTCTGGCAACAAATTTTAAGCTTTTGGGAAATCTATAGTATATTCTATCACTGCATCTCTGAACTTGTTGAAATACGGTATATCGTTGTTCTTGTTAAATCTCCTCTGTGCAAGTTGGACTTTCTTGATTTCATTAAATCACACTTTTCCCACATTTATTGCCAGTGGCCACATTGAAGTAGACTAGAGAACACGTGGATTGTTACAGTGCACAAAGGATTCTATGACTAATTTGCTACTTTGTTGGGACTTCCTATGATCTCTGTGAGCCTTTTTGCCAAAGGATTCATTCAGAAGCCCCTGTCAGCTCTTATAATGGTTGATAGATCTTTGATATTAGCCTGCTTTCTCAGCGGAATGCCTGAGGAAATCTTTGTTAGAATCACTTATTAGTACCCAGTGCACCAAAATTAATTTTCAAATTATGTTTCTTATATCAAGAAACTATCTTGGCCGATTTTTTTATGTGATCAGACAAAATTTAAAAATACTTTTGCTTCGTCTGGTTAAGTTTGTCAATATATTTAGAGCTAATAGGAGAGTTGTCTGAGTTTCAGCAGTTTTATGTGAAATTTCATATTGTTTATCATGTTTAATCATGTAACTGAAAGACTAGCCAGTGATTCAAGATTTCAAGAGGTAAACACGGTGAGTGAAGTGCTGATATTTTGTGATCAAATTCAGTCAATTCTAACAGCTGAAAATAACATTAAAATAAATGCACAGGGATTCAAAAATAGAATGGCAATAAAATTATTATTTTGCTTAAGATAATTAAAAAGTTAAAAAATGAAAACTTTCTAAAGTGGTTCTTAAATGCTATAGCATAAATGCAGATTTTTCTGGAAGTATTCTTGCTTATTTTTTCTTTATAATTCCTTTCTTTTTACCTACAATAGAATGTTATTCTTCTAAATTCTTCAGTGATTTATCACAGAAACAAAGATCTCATGAGCAGACCCTAAGCATTTATCAAAATACTATAAGAAAGGGATTGGCCGTAGTGGAACACTGCTGGGGAGCGTGGGCGGGGGGGCGCGGGCGGCATTTAACATCAATCAGGGTACCCAAACTTAGCTGCATGAGAACCACTTATGTACTTATGTACTTAACCCTGAATTGTGCCCTATATCTTTAAAATAAAAATAATAATTAAAAAATTTTAAAAATGAATTCACATTGGTCTAGAAAAAAACTTTAAAAATGAAATTTAAATCATCAGAGCATCAGTATAGATAATACTTAAAAACATTAACATTATGATGATTAGGAGCAAAAGTAGCTGAAAAGTGGTACTGATAAAAATTATTGATGGCTTTTTCTAGTGTAGGATTATGACAACAATATATTGTTTGCTTAAATTTACAATTTTTTATTAGTATATTATCTGGATTATAGTTTTTGCTCTAGATTAAAAGCTTCAAAGTGTATTTATTTAGTAGGTTTGTTTATTTATAAAATAAGTGATTTATGTTTAATGAACCACCTATATTCAAACACAAGGTCTACCATTTGCTAGCTGTATGACCTTGGACAAATGCTTAAACCCTTATTGTTTGTGGCCTCAGTTTACTCATTTGTAAAATAAGGAAATGTAAAATCCTTCCTACCCATTATCGTTCTTAGAAGGATTCAGTGAGTTAATATTTTTTAGGTGCACAGAGTAAGTTTCTATGTGTTTGTTAAAGAAATAAAAGAGTACAGTGAACATGTTTGTCTGATATAACCTTTTGCTCTATGCCCTCTTTCCTTCCTGGCTCCCCTTCCTCCCTTCCTCTCTTCCTTCCTGCCTTACTTCCCTCTTTCTTTTCTTCTTTCTTTCTTTCAGCATATCTGAGGACTGCAATAGAGTAGATATTGAGATTTTTTTTTAGCTAACAGAGCTTTTTAATGGTTTTACTTTCCATGTATATACAATTTCTCTTCTCTGTTTTTTGTGATCTTTATTTTTTATCATAAGAAAACACCATTATCTATGGAAAATAAATCTATATAAATCTGGATTGAAAAGCCCACGATATGTTTTCTAATTAAATCGTCATCATGTAGATAAAATAAGGAGAATGGGAACAGTTTGACATTTACTGACATTACTGATACCCAGCAGTCAGAGCCTATTTTTCAGAGCTTATTTGAAGGTAATGGTGCCCAGAGCTTCTTAATAAGGATAATGGGCAAGCGTGATTAAGGAACGTTCCTTTAGGGACCTGCTGGGGATGATCAAAGATCTGACGCCTCATTGAAAGCACTTCAGTATCACCTCATTTTAATGTAGAATGTGTGCAATTTGAAATCACATTAAAATTAGTGTGAGTCAGATGCCCAGGCCCAAGTGGCTAAAAGAAAGAGGAGAAAAAAAAAAAAAAAGAAAATGCATTTGTCTATAAATCAGCTGTATACATAAAGAATGTGATTTTAAAGACTGCTATAAAAGACATGTGTTTAGGTACTATTTTTCCAGTATAAAGTAATAAAGAAAATATATTAAATGGGGGCAAATAAATTTTGAAGAATTCTCTTGATCAGGGAGGCTGAGGCAAGAGGATTGCCTAAGTCTGCAGTTTCAAGACCAGCCTGGGCATCATGGTGAGACCTCGTCTCTACAATAAATTAAAAAAAAAAGAAAATTATATTATCATTTACCAAGACCATTCCAGGAAGGATGTCAAAGAATATGGCTTTGGAAATACCTAATATTTATTTTTACTTAGATTGTTTTGGTGTAGTATCCTTCTTTCCCAGGGCATGGCTATGTACAGAAAAAAAAAATATAGGCTATCCTATACCAATTTGAAGGAACGAAAACTTAGATATAAAAGATCACAAATATTGATTTATTGAATATTATGTGTAATGTAAAATGCCTATAGAAATGCTCACTATCTTTAGAAAACATTTTTGGCTGCATCATCTTCAATATAAGACAAATCTCAGTTTAGAGCTTGTGATCTTGAGCACCTCCTCCTGAAGACCCATGACCAGGCAAGGCCAACACAAACTCATAGGCCCTGTGATTGTGTAGACACTGCTAATCCATAGGCTAGACACTCTTTTCTGTGGAGCTTGAAGCCAGTCTTAGACGCCTTTGTAACAGAGCATTCCAAGCAGTGACCACAGATAATACATAAGATGAAATCTGTTTTCCATCCCGCTGCAAATTCACCTTTCAACAAGGCATATGAAATAGCATAGATCCTTGGCTCTTACAGCTAGGAAGGAACAGCCAGAGCCCAACCTTGACTCTTCAAATTTGGGGGATATTACGAATTTCTGAAGAGTAAGGAGCAGAGGATCAGTCACAATAGAGATTGTTAGATCTCCGGTTCTCAGCCTACCCTCTTGTGAACTCTTTGTGTTCCCTACTTACTGTATTTTCTAAGTAAATTATTGGAGGAGGTTTTTTCAGTTCAATGCATGCAAGTTAGTTATGGTCACTAGCCTCAATTAGCTACTCTGAAAATAAATGGTCTAATTAATGTAGCTAGGTAAATGTTGCAATAAAGGCCAGATGCTCCTACTGGTGTCTTCCATTTCATATCTTGAAATTGGGTTATTCTGACAGTTACTTTATGTTCTGGGGATAGAGGAAATAGGAAAGGTCCTTTAGTGCCAGGTTGTCGTCCATCTCTGTGCAGCCCTCCAGGGTATCTATCCCCTTGCAATGGCCAGGAGCTCAGAAAGGAGTCACATGCTTACCTGTACCCTGTACCTGATACAGGTAACTCCTTGGTTATCTCTCCACATCAGTCTCTCACACTGGCATACCTCAGACATATTGTGGTTTTGGTTCCAGGTTCTAGATCACTACAATAAAGCTAAGATGGCAATAAAGTGAGTCACACATTTTTTGTTTTTTCCGGTGCATGTAACAGTCATATTAATACTATACATGTGAATTGTGCAATAGTATTATGTCTAAAAAAAGTATATAGCTTAATTAAAATTTTTTTGTTACTAAAAAATGCTAATGATTATCCAAGGCTTCAAGAAATGGTCATCCTTTTGCTGGTGTAGGGTCTTGTCTCAGTATTGATGGCTTCCGACTGATCAGGGAGGTAGTTGCTTAGGTTGGGGTGGGTGTGGCAATTTTTAAATAAGAAAACAATTAATTTTGCTGCACTGATTGACTTTTCCTTTCACAAAATTTCTCTGTAGCATGGGATGCTCTTTGGTAGCAATTTACCCACAGCAGAATTTCTTTCAAAATTGGACTCAATCCTCTCCAACCCTGATGCTGCTTTATCAAGTAAGTTTATGCAGTATTCTAAACCCTTTGTTGTCATTGCAACAATGTTCACAGCATCTTCACCAGTAGATTCCATCTCAAGAAACCTCTCTTTGTTCATCTATAAGAAGCAACTCCTGGCTGGGCTCGGTGGCTCAGCCTATAATCCCAGCATTTTGGGAGGGCAAGGCAAGTAGAGTGACTGAACCCAAGGGTTCGCGACCCACCTGGGTAACTTGGCAAGACCTCATCTCTACAATAAGTCAAAAAATTAGCTGGGTGGTAGAGCACGCCTGTAGTTCCGGATACTTGGAAGTCTGAGGTGGTAGGATCGCTGGAGCCCAGAAGGTCGATGCTGGGGTGACTGTGAGTATGCCACTGCACTCCAGTCTGGGCAGCAAGAGTGAGAATTCAACTCAAAAAAAAGAGGCAACTCCTCATTTGTTGAAGTTTTCTCATGAGGTTGTAGCAAGCAATTTGGTTACATCTTCAGCCTCCACTTCTAATTTCAGTTCTCTTGTTATTTCCAGTACATCTGCAGTTACTTCCTCCCGTAATGTCTTGTACCACTCAAAGCCTTCCATGAGAGTTGCAGTCAACATTCTCCAAATTCTCGTTAAAGCTGATATTTTGACCACCTCCCCATGGATCATGAATGTTCTTAATGGCATTCAGAAGGTTGACTCCTTTCCAGAAGGTTTTCAATTTACTTTGTCTAGACTTATTAGAAGAATCACAATAGGTGGCAACGATAGCCGTACAAAATGCATTTCTCAAATAATAAGAATTAAAAGTCAAAATCACTCTTTAATCCATGGGATTCAGAACCGATGTTGTGTTAGCACAACATCGGATGTAATGAAAACAACATTAATCTCCTTTTACAACTTCATCAGAGATCCTGGGTGACTAGATGCAATGTCAATGAACAGTAGTGTTGTAAAAGGAATCTTTTTTTCTGAGCAGTAGGCCTCAGCAATTGGTTTTCATTATTCGGGAAACCTTGGTATAAACAGATGTACTTTCACCCAGGCTTTGTTGTTTCATTTCTAGAGCATGGGGAGACTAGATTTAATGTCATTCTTAGGGGCCCTAGGATTTTTGAAATGGCAATCAATCATTGGCTTAAACATAAAGTCACTAGCTGCATTCACCCTTAACAAGAGAGTTGGCCTGCATTTTGAAACTTTGAAACCAGGTTTTGACTTCTCTTCTACAGCTATGAAAGTCCTAGATGGCATTTTCCTGTATATGTCTGTTCCTTCCACATTGAAAATCTGTTGTGTAGTGTTGCCACCCTCATCCATGATCTTAGCTAGTTCTTCTGGACAACTTACTGTAGCTTTTCCATCAGCACTTGCTACTTCACCTTGCACTTTTATGTTACAGAGACAGTTTCTTTCCTTAAAACTCATGAGCCAAACTCTGCTTAGTTTCTGACTTTCCTTCTGCAGCTTTCTTACCTCTCTCAGCTTTCGTAGAGGCAAAGAGAGTTATGGCCTTGCTTTGGATTAGGCTTTGGCTTAAGAGAATGTTGTGGCTGGTTTGATCCTCATCCAGGCCACTCAAATTTTCTCCATAAACAACAATAAGGCTGTTTCACTTTCCTAGCCTTCATGTGGTTCCTGAAGTAGCACATTACATTTCATTTAAAAACTTTTCCTTTGCATTTACAACTTGACTGCTTCTTGCAATAGGCCTAGCTTTCAGCCTAACTCGGCTTTTGACATGCCTTCCTCACTGACCTCAATCATTTCTAGCTTTTGACTTAAAGTAAGAGAGATGTGAGACTCTTCCTTTCACTTGAACACTTGTTGAATCTCAAGGAATAGGGAAGCCTGAGAGAGGGAGAGAGGGCAACAGCCAGTTTGTGGAGCAGTCAAAACACACACAATTTTCTGTGGATTAAGCTCACCATCTTATATGGGCACAGACCGTGGCGCTCCAAAGCAATCACAATAAAAACTCCAAAGATCACCGATCAGAGGTCACTGTAACAGATATAATAACAAAATGGTTTGAAATATTACACGAATTACCAAAATGTGACACAGAGATACAAAATAAGCACCTACTGTTGAAAAAACGTGTCACTAGACTTGCTCAATGCAGAGATGTCACAAACCTTCAATTGGTACAAAAATGCAATATTTGCAAAGTGTAATAATATGAAGCATGATAAAATAGGTTATGATTGTACTTTATTTCAACTCCCTTTGTTCTTTTGAAAACAAGTCTCTCTTCTCATTCTCCATTTCTTTAACATTTGATTCTTTAAATATAAATTTGCTTTTTTAAAAAATTATCTCTGGCTATGGCATTTACCTCTCCAAATTGTCCTTTCACTTCTCCATTATAGAAATGTGTCCAAGGACCCATTTAATCTTGCTTATCCCCCTCTCCATCTTTAAGGTTTAGAAAAAAACTATTACTTGATTCCTCTATAGTAATTCCATTTGGAATCAGAAAAGAAGTAAGAAAATGAAAATATCGATCAATTTTAAGGGAGAAACAAAACAAAACAGGAGATCTGTTGCTGCTAAGAGAAAGGAAGTGCTTTCTTGTGGAAAGCATGACAAACAAAATATAGAGAGTAAGGAATGATGTGTTTGAAGAAATCTTTGAAAGCCTAACAGAAAATGAGCCACAACAAAAAGTTTTCTTTGATTCATGGCCAGCCCTTCCAGAAGGAAAATAGGAAGATGACTATGTTGGAGGGACACTGAGAGATTTTCTGCTATAAAATACTGCTCTTGTTGGCTTGGCTTGCCTGTGTTCCTTGTGTGAATTAAGGGGATGAATTAAAATTGCATGACTTGAAACTTTAGGGAATGAAGGCAGTCCCTCAGAGGCTGCCTCCAGGAAGCAAGAAGAATTTTCAGTGGTGGGCTTGGAACATCCTGGGTTACATTAACCATGAAAATTACGCTCTCATCATTTTATATATTGGGGTTTTTTATAGATTTTTATTTAGAAACATGTTTTACTGATTAAAGAAAAAAAACAAGTTAGCGTGCCCCTAGTTTAATGCATTATTTACAGGGAGATTTTGCTAAAGTGCAAATCTGCCTCTAACTAAAAGAAGCATGTGTGTGTGTGTGTGTGTGTGTGTGTGTGTGTGTGTGTGTGTGTTTACAACCACCCAGGCAGAGAGTAAACCCTTTTAATGTGAGGAGAGGAAGGGTCTAGAGTCTGAGAGGCTGAAGCCTGGGAGAGGCAAAGTGAGGCTGGGGACGGATGGCAGTGGGCTACTTATGAGGGTGGCAGTGGAGGAACTGAAGTCAAACTTGACCCTTTCCCAAGACTGTCCTGGCTCTGAGACTCCTTTCTGGGCAGCTCTGATTTTTCAGAAATGCCTGACAAGTAGCTTTATAAATTAAGATGTATGGCACAGTATTCTAAAACGTGCTTCAGGGAGTAGGCTTCTGGCTAGCTAGTGTTCACACTGAAGAGAGAACAGACTGAATTATATTGCCTCAGGGATGGTACAACCCATTCACTGGGCAGAATTAAACCATTTCTGACAGAGGTTCAGCTTTAATCCCTGTTTCAGCTAAAGAGCAATTTTACTTTGCCTTGGGAATGCACTCGTTTTATAAAATTGGAATTTCAAGAAGGCTTTATTTTTAAAGACACCTTTATTGCCTTATTTGCTCTTTTTATGTTATCGTTTAGACATAAAAGCATTTTCATTTTCTATTATGAGGATGGTAAATTAAATAGCTCTCAATATCTCATCTGATATTGTTTCTATGACTCAATGTTCTTTGGCCATTATATATTAAAGAACTTAAAGAGATTTTAACATTTGTTATGTACATCATGATCCACATATATGGCTTACTCATTTTGATTTATAGAAGCTAAATTTGATATTTTTTCTCCTTTAAATATTTCCTTCTCTTTCTCTTCAGATAGATGTGGGCATTTATTAATTCATTTCATGCATCATTCACTTCTCAGATGTTTATTATGAACTAAAATATGTCAAAAACGGTGCTAGGAGATGGATAGCCAAGAATAATTTTTGTTTCTAGGTCAAAATATGAGTGTCTATTTGAAGGGAGAAAAATTGGTAATGTGACAGGCACAAGAAAATTTGAAATCTTTTATAGATGCAGTAAAAGGAGGAGCTATATGAATGAAACTGAGTTAAAAGGATTAAAATATATTTAGTGGTCTTAAAAATAAAAGAATATAAATTTAGGACAGACTCTAGATTTCAAACCATGTTTTCATTCAAAGAAGAAATTTAATTACTTGCATTTTTTTGTTTGTTTGTTTGTTTCAGAGACAAATTCTTGTTTTGTTGCCCAGGATGGTCTCAAATTTCTGGCTTCAAGGGATCCTCCCATTTTGGCCTCCCAAAGTGCTGTGATTATAGATGTGAGCCACTATACCCAGCCTAATTATTTACATTCTTAAAAGAAACCTAAGTACATCTTAGAGACCTTAGTCTTTATTCTTTTTTACACTATTTAATATTTCTGTATTATTTTTACTATAAGAATTTAGCCGTATACATAAGTAGAGCTAATAGTATAATTAATCCAATGTATAGCATCAACAATGATCAACACAGGACTATTTTTTTTTTACTAGGTTCCTTCTCCCAATACTTTTTCCCACATCCTCCAAACATATTATGTTAAAGAAAATTCCAGAACAATATAATTTCTCTAGTAAATATTTAAACATTATTGCTATGAGAAAAAGATGTCTTATCATCACCATAATACCATTATTATTCATTAAAAATTAGTAATGTAAAGCAATTTCCAGAAATTATGTCATTCCCTCCACAAATACTTCTGTATATATTGCTAAGAGATATGACTTTTTAAAAATAGCCATAGCATTATCATACCTAAAACAATACAGCAATTTAAAAATATATCATTTAAGATCAGGTCAGTGTTCAAAGTTTCTCAGCTGTCTCATAAAAAGTCTTTCAATGTTTACTCTGTTCAAATAAAATTCTGAAAATCCACATGCATGTGGTTGGTAGGTTTCTTTAGATCTAAACTGGTCTCTTCCTCTCCTTTGTTAATTCTGTTAAAGAATAAATATCTTTTGGAATCACTCTTTGGTTGATTGCATCCTCCCAGTGTCTTTTAATATGTTCCTCTGTCCTTTGCATTTTGCATATCATTGATCAGATCTAACTTTTTTTGTTGGGGATATTTCTTGAATGATTCTGTGTACCTAACTGCATTCTATCAGGAGGCACATGATGTTGGGTTATTCCTCTTCTTGTCATGAGAAGATTGATTAATAAGTTTAGGTATTGTTAGTTTCAGCTCTCCACTGATAAAGTTTCCCATTATTGTTTCACCCAATGGTGTTAGTAGCCATTAATTATTATTGCCTAGGCCCTTAAGTTCATTATTTTGTTAATATAATAAAATGGCAGACTTACTCTGATTCTGTTACTTCTACTGCTTTTATTAGCTGTAATTCTTCAACAAAGAAAATGTTTTCTTCATCACCTGTTTGGTTATCCTGAAATATAGTTTGTATAGACAAGGTAGGGTATATTATTGATTGTTTTTCTTTCTTTATCAGTTTTAGAATAAAGACTTAGCCTAGCAGCCTCTAGAGCTAACCAACAGGCTTTGTCCCATCCTTACAAATTCATGATGAACCCAGCAGCTGCTGAAAGCTTCCTTGCATTCTGATATTACAAGATGTTCCTACCTCATTTGCTACACTTCTTGTTACAGAAATGGAATCGCTCATTTATCCAATTAGAATTGACTTCTTTTCATTGAAAATTGTTCTTAGAGTGTAAAATTTGGGCTATCATTGTTGTCATTGCTAGGATATTGAGTGTGCAAAGCAAATAAATACTTTTTTAAAAAGACAAGTTATGTATGCATAATTATATTTGCACTTCAAATGTAAGGTTATAAATTTCTTATTTACCTCTTTGATTCTATATTGTATTTATTTTCTCTTAGGCTAATATCATTGTTTCCTAATGACATTGATACAATTACTTATTTGCTTTACAGAATAAGTAATATTATTTGCTATATGTATTATAAATTAGGAATTTCCTATTACACATAGGAGTTTCAAATATGCCAACATTTTAGCCACCAATTTGATACTGAATATTTTTCACAATTTCTTTTCAGCTTTTTAAAATTCTAAGGCTATAGAACATTAAGGACACACATGTGAGTTACTGTATTAAAGCTCAGTTGAAATAATTTCTCCATAATTACATGAACTATTTGATATATAGTTAAGTTTATTTCATTTTGTGATTTTTTTTCTTTTTCTTTTAGTGAAAAAGCAGGATTTATTAAGAGGACAGAAAAGCTCCCACAGTGGGAGAGGACCCTAAGGGGTTGCCCTTGTTTGTGATTTTTAGAAATTCCTTTTTAAATTTGCTTTTACTTTGTTTTAAAATATAAACGAAATTTTGGCCCCAAAGTAAAACCTCGACAAGAAATATTGTGAAAAGTCGAACATGCCTTACTAAACTTCTGCCCTGTCTTTCACTTCCCTGTGCAAGTTACTTTAATTTGCTTTTGGTTTAATCATAATTTGTTAAAATATAAACCAATATGTGCATAAATATTCACATTTTCTTCTTCCTTAATTAAAGGGCAGCATATTATACACATGGTGGTGCATATTTTCTAGAATTTACTAGGCTTGATATTAATTAGTAACAGAATGCTATTTTATACTTAAAAACGCATACTTATACTTAATATATAAAATGTGCATACTTTATGTACTTATTTATACTTGATATTAATAAGTAATATTTTTCTAATGACTTTAAACTTCTGAACTTTCTATATACTTTTACAGAAATGGAATCGCTCATTTATCCAATTAGAATTGACTTTCCATTGAAAATTGTTCTAAGCTTCAAATCATCTAATGTAATAACAATTTATACATTATCCAAACACACTTTGTTGCTGATCAAAAAGTATACACTGAAGGGCAGATGTGAAGAGGAAACCTATGATATTTACCCTCTTTTTAGAAGTTTAAAATTCAAAATTGAAGAAAAAATTATTCATTTTTATAAATTGAAAAATAATGCATTCTAAGAAATGGCTTTTTCATTGATTGAAATATCTCTATGACTTAAACAAAAGACTTAGGAAGGTATGTACTTGATTACAGCCAAAATGATTAGTAAAAATATTGGAAGCAAAATTCCTAATTGTGAGTAGTGAGGTGGTGAGTTATTTCTATCTGGAATCGCAAATCTCATAATTGGTCCAATGACTTGTAACAATCTTTCTGACAAATTCTCTGGAAATTTGATAAAAGTAGCTGTGCAATGAACTATCCCTGGACATTTCACAAAACTCTCACTTATCTTTTTTTTTTTTTTTGAGTTGGAGTTTTACCCTGTCTCCCAGGCTGGAGTGCAGTGGCACACTCACGGCCACCACAGCCTTGACTTGCTGGGCTCAGGCGATCCTTCCACATCAGTCTTCCAAGTAGCCGGAACTAGCACGCTACCATGCCTGGCTTTTTAAAAAATTTATTGTAGAGACGAGGGCACACCAATTTCCCCAGGCTGGTCTCGAATCCCCGGGCTCAGGCTTCTCTTTCATAGACTGCTTTACTTCGAACGGATTAGGGGCTAAACAAGTTTCCTAAATTTACTGCTTCCCCAAAGTAATAAAGACAATATAAAACAAATGTAGACCTGGCATGGTGGCTCAAGCCTGCAATCCCAGCAAGAGGATTGCCTGAGCCCACCAGTTCGAGAGCAGCCTGGGCAACATGGAGAGGCCTCGTCTCTACAATAAATAAAAAAATTAGCAGGGTGTTGTAGCACGCACCAGTAGTTCTGGTTACTTGGAAGGCTGAGGCAGAAGTATTGCTGGAGTCCAGCAAGTCTATGCTGGGGTAGCCACTGCACTCCAGCTTGGGCGACGGAGTGAGACTCCAACTCAAAAATACATATATACATACATAAATATATAAAACAAATGTAACAACAAAAAGGTAACCTTCGTCTACAACTTGCACAACATGTCTTCCCTTCTTATGGCTATTTAGGAAGCATAAAATGTCAGGTTAGATTGCAGAAAAATATGATACTTACAAAATTTTGAACCATGAGCATTGATCATAATCGTAAAATGGCAAGAGATTCTTCTTCTGTTTGTAAGAGACATTCACCAAAAGTAGAAACAAGAAGTGAGTCATAGAGAAACCGAATGGTGATTGAGACAAGTGTATAAAAATCAATGAACTTTTTTGACCGAATCATTACAGTTTTTAAACTGAACTCGAATCACATCCTCAAATGTTTCCTGCATCTTTATAATCTGACAATAAAATAATTATTTTTATTTAGTTGTTGAAGACTATAGGAGTACATGGCTCAAATGAGTATTTAGAGAGTGAAACAAAAAAGAAAATAAGAAGAAAAGTGTTCTAACCATTTTGAAGACTAAGGAAGTTACTTACATAAGTGACCATGGTTCTGTGGAACTTAAGATAGCATGGAGCATATCAACGGAGTAAAGTAAGAATGGCTCAAAACAGACAAAATAAGTTTACTTTTTTGTGACTTTTGTGTATATGTGTTTGGAGACACTGGCAGTTTTATTACAAGATACACAAATCTGAAGGGGTTGCAGGTGACGTTTACATGGGAAGTCTTCAGTTAGACACTCATTTGGACACATCTTTAAAATAAAAAGAAATTTAAAAAAGAATACCTCAAAAAAAAAAAAGACAGTTTTTGCTTACAGAAAAGTAACACCCACTTATTTGGGAAAATTTATCTGTAATGTAAATAATCACCATTAAGGTTTTGGTGCAAAATATGTGTTGCGTGTGTGTTTGTCTTGTTTTCAAAAGAGAACTCATAAGTGGACCTTGAGCAATTATAATGCTGTAAGAAAACAATTGGCAGTAGTGGGAAACTGTCAGGGGAGGAGGGGTGGGATTGGCAGTTGAGGGAAACTGCTAGGGGAGGGAGGGACATACCTCATCAACAAGGGTACCTGCATAATCAATGTTTGTATACCTAACCCTGAATTGTACCCCACGTCTTTATAATAAAAAAAAGAAAAGAGACTTGTGTGTGAGTGTGTGTGTGTGTGTGTGTGTGTGTGTGTGTGTGTGTTGCTATTTAATATGTTGATTGAGAAAATTTTTCAGGTTACTTTTGAGGAACTTAGTAAAAACATAAATAAATACATTTAAAAAATAAATTTCCAGGTTCCTATCATTAGTGCACACTGTACCTTTTCTAACAATTGAAAAAACTTATTTCCACCACACTTTCCTTAAGCTGAACACTAATCTTCCCAGTTCTAGAAGCCAGGCCATTCATATCAATCTGTTTTCTAGTCATCCTGTAGTTTCCTACATGTCTCTAACTCAAAGCAAGAATAAATACACCATCCTGACCCCTTTCAGTATGACAACTTTTGGCCTGGTCCAGTGGCTCATGCCTGTAATCCCAGAAGGAATTCGAGACCAGCCTTGGCAACATAGTGAGAGACCTCATGTCTATGAAAAATAAAATAAAATAAGCAAATTTAGCCAGGTATTGTGGTGCACACTTGTGGACCCAGCTACTCGGGGCGGGGAAGACCTCTTGGTTTCAGGAGTTGGAAGATGAGTTAGCTGTGATCATGCCACTGTACTCCAGCCTGGGCATCAAAGCAATACCCACTTATTTGGGAAAATTTATCTGGAATATAAATAATCACCATTAAGATTTTGGTACAAAATGTGTGTGTGTGTGTGTGTGTGTGTGTGTGTGTGTGTGTGTGTATGCAGAAGCTATTGATGCTTTGCCCCATCTTCTGTTCATTACCATTGCAGGACCCAGCATTGATTAGACCCACCAGGACCCACCTATGGAGCTGGTGTTACGTGGGGTTCAGTTAGGAACCCCACCACTTCTCAGGTGGGCATGGCAACCAACAATACCCACAGCAAATGTAGTACTGTTCCTGATGGCATTTTAAATTTAGCAAAAATGAATCATGGCTGGCCCATATTTTCTCCACTTCACAGCTGTTTATTCTAATGTCATAAATGCAATGTTCTTTTAATTTTGTTGAGAACATGAATCAATACTTTAGAAGGAGGCAGCTAATATAAGTGTGCAAGGTCAATTTCTCTCTGTGAACTTAGGAGTTTTTACCAGGGCCTTATAATTTTTAAATTCAATATAACACTCAGACTAGTTTCTGAAGAAGTTTCTGTTAAAAGTTGGGTGCTTTGTTTCTAATTCCTAGAAAAAAATCTGAAGAAACTAGTAGATACAATTTAGGAACTGGGGCTAGAGAAGTCCTTCTTTCTACCCTTTCAAAAATTATTTTTCTATTTGATGTTGCTTTTTATACCAGAAACAACTTCTGGGCCCTCCTCATATATACCCTAGTGCTTTTCTAATTGGTGTGATTTCCCATTTTTGTTCTGCATACACTGTTAGGGCTTTTTTTTCTTCTTGTTTTCAGGGACATGACAGAGTTTAAATTGTTTCCTTTTGACAGCACTTGGGCCATCATCACCCTTAGCTCTAGCTGATCGTATTGGGCAAGCAACATAGTCTCCCATTGGCTTCTGAGCCAGATTTTGCTCTCCCAACAATGATTTCTGTGTGTTATTTTTCTATTACCTTTTCAGTCCGGTCTCCTCAGCAAAATTTTTATCTGCAATTCTTGAAGTCTGTGCCTAGTAGATCGGACTTGTTTTTACTTTTTGAAACGGATATATTATTTTTCCATATACTATTGTTTATTAGTCACAGATGCTTGGCAGGAGAAGGGAGAATAATTAACTACGTGATCCACTGCTAACTCTTAGAACTGAGTTGAAAAGATAATTCAGAAGGTGAAGAACAGAATTTCATGAATTAGAAAGGTACAATGCAGTCCATGCTTGAAGAACAACTTAGAAAGAAGATTTGGAAGAACTGGCTCATGAAATTGGTTTCACTTAAGTTGGAAGCTGCTTAGTGGGATATCCTTATCAAACTATCAATATCCATCACCATCATTGCTCTTTTCCTGCACAAAAATCAATAAAAAGATTCTCGTTTGATGGGACTTGGTTCTAGTTTCTGGAGATTTATGTCATAATGCATCACTCTTGAAAAAAGGTCATTTTTAGCAGCCATTATTGTAAGGTGTAATGATGATGTATGCAATGATTAGGGTTTCAGTATACTATGGACTGTAGAGTGTAGACAAGTAGACTCATCCAAGAAGGAAAAGAGTGGAACGCAGGTTGGTAAAGAAAGTGGTTGCAAATGTTTTTAAGATAAAATATTTCCATTTCTGTGAGCATTTACAAAAATTCTAGGAGAGGCTCTATTCTCCAACACAACTGGAACTAGCTGTTCATTAATCATTCTAAAAGAGTTGGTTAAAAGCAGAGCATCATTATAGAACCAATCAGGCTCTAACAGAAATATCAAATTATTATAGATGACAGATTTGGATTTCTTCTGGTCTATTTTCCATAAATTACATCTGTAATGTTGTGGATATACATACCAGGAAATGTACAAAGTGCACTGAGGAAGAAACTCTAGGTAATGTAAAAAGCTATATGACAGGACACTTGCCATGCAGACCTCTTAATCTTTTGGACATGTAATGTATATATAGTGGGGGTTGTAGTGAACTTTTTCTCTAACAGGGAAATTAAAAGCAATTTTAGAAAGAAGGAGCAGACTCCCTGGCAACATGCTAAGTATTATCCCTTCTCCACATGTAAAGTGATCCGGGACCCTTGGCCATCATTCATGAAGATTATAGAAAAGGAGTCAAGGAAATTACCTGGAAGATGATAGGAGAACAAGATTTCCTTGGAAAAGTTTACTGAATGGCTCTTTATCCTGTGCTCTGGAGGGGCACCTGGTCTGCTGTCTCCAAATAAGATACCTTGAGCTTCTGCCAAGGGCCATGAGAAGAGGTATGAGAGCACCCATGCATCCTAAGAGATACAGGAAGTAGGGAGTGCTTCCTGCCTGAAGAAGTCTGCTGGTGAGTAGCTTCTGGAATCATTTTTCTAGCAGGACAGGTGGAGAGGACCACAGGAGGATAAGGGTGTCTGACTGTCTCTGTGGGTTAGAGGACTCTGTGAATGTAGATGGGTTTGAATCATCTTGAGGACTGGCTTCCTACAGAACTAGGTGACACAGACAGTGAAAGGGTAGAGGCAGATCATTAAAGACAGGTACTTGGAGAAGGTGGAAAAAATGTTCAGGCTGAGGGTAGAATTCATGCCAGGAAGTAGTGCGTTTTTAAGTCCACATGGAAGGATCGTTGAAGAACTCACAACAGGGCCTTACAATTAAAAATACATGTGGGCCTTGAGATACTGCTATACGTGAAAGTTCAACAGCTTTGCCAAAATAAATCCTTTCTCTCCCCCATCTCTCCTTTCTTTTGCCACTGCAATGCTGAGAAGCCAGGTATAGCAGGCAGAAGGCAGAAGGAGGGATGAAAGGTTAAGGTGAAAAAGTCAAAACATTTACACTCCTTGCTTTCTCTATAACTTTGAGGAAGACCTGAGCTAGGAGAAGGGAGAAGTCTTACGATGAAAGTTGGAATTTTTTGAAATGGCACAGATCTATGTAATACTGAAAGTGACTGGAAAGGCTATAGAATCTACCTGAGATACAGCCAGAGACAAGAATGGCAGGTGCAACATAGCACAGTTGGAAGGCAGCAACAGGAAGAAAAACTTTTGCTTACAACTTACAAAATGATGTGTGGAAATTGTCTAGTGATTGGCCATAATGAAGGATTCAGGAAAAATGATAATGGGGTACATAGAAATAACTCGTGATTTCAAATCACTGGCTAGCCTATCTAAGTTGGACCACCTCAATTCCTTAACTAATTAATAGAATTTGATATTTTCTTGTTAGTTTTGCACCCTTGAACATGTGCCAACACTGTTAGATGTAGCATTAATTAGACTAGCATCCAAGTACCCTGATTGTCATAAACCTCAAACTTGCCTGCTGTTTTTATGGCAATGTAACTTAAAATTTCTAAGAAGTTTAATGCTTCTTTTTTTCTGGTCTTGATAAAAATAAACATTTAAAAATTGTTTAGCACCACAGGAAAAGCATATCTTGAGACAAATCTACTATTGAAGAAGAAAGGATTCATAAGTGTTCATAAAGCCCTATGTTCACCTCTGCTGGCCCTGAGTCTCATGCTTGTATGTAACTCTTATGTCCTGGAATGACTTATTCCTGGATAAGTACAAGATAATAGGTAGTAATTGGATATTTGATTAAAGTGCAGTGAGATGACTATTTACCATGGAGAAAATGTTCACTATTCACATTAGGTTAAGAGAAGGTCATGAGTCTATAAGGAAGAAAACATGCTTCTGTTGAAAGAACCTCCGGTCATAGAAAAAAAGATGTTCTTGGTGTATTTCTAAACGTTGTAAACTCTTATGTCTTAGCGCTGCAAGAAAGAGATTATATCTGGAAAGTACAAATTCAAGGCTTTTCTACTTTGAACTTATTCTTCTTAGAGCTTTTCATACTAAGTTGATTTCTCAAGTGCAGTCAAATATTATGATGACACTTGCTTTGTCCTTTGCTTACATTAATGGATAGTTGACGATTTTTCCCCAATCTTAGGAAGTCCCCTAAGTTCTAAGACCCACAGTCAGTCCTGCACATCCCTCACTGTGTGGGGGGGAGCGGGGGTGGGGAGGGCATTCTTCCATGTCCTCTCTGGCCCCTGCTTTTGCCTGCTGTGCCTACCTGCCACTTCCAGCAAATGGAAGACTTTCCTTCAGGGCTCATGGCTTTTTGTTGGTGGAGAGAGAGGAGGTGGGAGAGAAAGACACTAAGAGGCAAAATGACACTAAGAAGCACTTCTGACAAAGTTGCAGACTGTGTTGCTGATGAAACTCCAGGTTCTCTGTCCATGGGCCCTTTGAAAGTTAGAGTTGCCAAAGTGTGCTTTTGCCAGTTGGAGGCCACAGTGTGGCCCTCAGCTTTCGCTGGTGGCCTGATGAGGACAGCTCTGTGGTCATCTCCAGTCAACAGACTCGGCAGGAGGCAGGGGACACAATCTCCCTCAACTGCCTGCACTGTCACCCTGTTTGTTTTCGCCACTAAGCATTTGAGTTGAGAAGTGAAGACCAAGAAGAGAGAGTTATCTGAAGGCCAAGGAAGGATTTATTTTAAAGAATAAACTCAAATGAAAGTTTTCTCTCAAGATACCCTTGGGCCAGGGTACTCATTAACAAGGATGCCTGTGTGACAGAAATTATGTATCTGGTTCTATAAAGCCCTTCGGCCTTGCCTAGTTGAATTGAGTTGCTGTGGAATTAATCTCAAAATAAGGAGAAAAGATGCTGACCTATTTTTTGTGAGGATTAACTCCTCAAACAACTATTATAGGTGAACAAATGCCTGATCTGTTTCCATGCATGAAAGCCCGTCTGGGGACTGATGATGCCAGAAGACCTCAGCTGAGTTGCAGCCAAGGAGCAGTGAGGGCGGCAGTCTTTCAGAAGCCAATGGCACCACTACAAGAACCCATTCACTAGGCCCAGGGTCCTAGGAGTCGTTTTCAGATGCCTGTCAGGAATCTGTTCAAAGCTTAGCTCTACTTTCAGAGCTTGCTAGAGCCTAGAGATTGGCCAACATCTTTGATTCATATATCGAAGCAAGCATTTTGGTGGTGGTGTAATTTTTCTCCCTGTGCTTGTACCCACATAGTTAAGCATCTTGGAACAAAAACTCAGTTCAGTGCTCCTCTAGAAATGCCACAACCCCGAATTTACCCATGGTGTGAGACTACCTCTTCACAGATCTGTCAGCCTATTGCCCCAAAATGGACGGCTCATTGACTCCAAGGCGTTCAGATGCAGCCCTTCATGTGTATATACGGTGGGCGCCGGTGCCTGATTACTGGATTTGAACCCCTGTTTTTGTACTGACTGGCTTTGTGGCATTCGGCAAGATACCTTACTTTCCCCATCTGAAAAATTAGGATCATGCTAGTATTTAACTCACAGGGTTGAGGGAAGCAAAGTAACATATGTAAACCACATTGCATAGTGTCCGATTATTGATGAGTAGTAATATCTAAAAATAAATATAATAATAAGTATGTAATAATATAACTGGTGAATAAATAAATAATTTTAAAAATCTAATAAAATCCTATGGTCTCTATCAGGTTTTGACACCATAAGAATGCCTCTTAAGGTGTCCAAATATTTCCAGTAGTGCAAGTAGTGGGGGCAAACATGTCCTAGGACACTGAGATTTTGCACATTTCCCGAGGACTTATATAAATCAGCAGCATTTGAACACATTTAGCCTTTCCCCCCCTCTCTCACACCAGGCTATTAGAGCTTGCTAAATTGGCTTCTCCCCGAGAGACACAAATTTAGCCCCTTGGAAAATCACCAAGCAAGGAGGTTTTGACTGGCTTCTATTTGGGACAAGAAGGTCGTAACTGAGGGGCAGGGCAATGGGAGACATCATGATGTACTTGCTTCTTGAGAAGTGTGAATCACATAGATAAACCCCTCCAGGCTCAGAGAGCTGAGGCTGCTGCACAAAATGTAATGCAGCGACTCAGCAGATCTGCGGCCTCCAGAAGGCGCTTTCCGCTGTTTCGCTAATGCAGTGCTATCTTCCTTACATAAGTTAAAAATGGGGAAAGAAATATGTCTGTTAAGTTGCATAATGTTAAATATGTTCTGTTTGTCAAAATAATTGTTTATTAATTTCTTTGTTCTGTGCTTGTGCATATTCTTTAGGCACAGAATATCGATTTGAAGATTA
>CAUYQG010140982.1:0-10670 GCA_963574415.1 Tarsius wallacei
CAAGTAGCTGGAACTACAGGCGTGCACTACCACACCCGACTAATTTTTTGATTTGTTGTAGAGATGAGGTCTTGCCAAGTTGCCCAGGCAGGTCTCGAACCCACGGGCTCAGGCAATCCACTCACCTCAGCCTCCCAAGGCACGGGATTACAGGCTGAGCCACCGAGCCTGGCTGTAAAGAGATATTAAAAGCACAAGTAGCTGTCCATTTCATCTCGTGTGAATAGAAAACTCACATCTAATTTGTGTCTCTGCTAACTCTATTAAAACATGCTTTTCTCTGAAAGCTCTTCCAAAAGTATCAAGGACTGGACACTGAATTTTCAAAGAGTAACTATTTTTATCCTTCTTTTTTTCCTTCCTCTCTAAATAGTGCTATTCACTTTCTCAAGCAATTTTCTTAATAAATGGCCCTAAATTCACATGCAAAAAAAAAAAATGATAATGAACCAGGTGATTATGACTGCCCACTGCATTCTTAGCTACAGAATAATCATATAATGGTCAGCAATAAGGAGACCAGAGTGTAAATTAAATAGGTCACTGCCCTAACACACAAATGGCCTTACAGGCAAGTTTTCATAAAGTCATTCAACCAACGTTTATTGTGAACATATTATGTGCCTGGCACCAAAGATATAACTGTGAACAAAAAACAGACATGGTCCTTGCACTCATGGAGATCACAGTTTAGTGGATTAGACTGATAATAAGCAAGTAATCACATTAATGGATACATAAATTAAGACGAATGCAACGAAAGAATCAGAGTACAATTCTATTACAGCATTAACAAAGAAACCTGATTGAAACCAGAAGGGGGTTTGAAAGTACTTTTCTGTAAAAGCATCTTGTGCTGAAATCCACAGGATAAGTAAAAGTTAACTAAAACGATTTGTATTTCCCCTGCCATGGATCAAAAAGATACAAAAATCTACCCTAAAAAAAAAATTCTACCCTACTTGGAATGCTAGTTTACCTTAAAACAAAAGTGAAGAGATATTTGTGTTTGTTTTTTGTGGTTTTTTTTGTGAGTTGGAGTCTCACTCTGTCGCCCAGACTGGAGTGCAGTGGCCAATCGCAGCCACCACAGCCTCGACCTGCTGGGCTCCAGCAATCCTTCTGCCTCAGAGGGTAAACAGTAGGGAGAAGTGATTGGACTTGTACAACGTATAAGTGGTAGAAAGCATGCAGTTTTGTAGGCCATATTAAATATTTTGATCTTTATATTCAGAACAATGGGAAAGCTTTGAAGAGACATCCCAGAGTGAAAGCAGGAAGACCAGGCTACAGGCTATCACTGAAATCTAGGTGAGACATGATGGTAGCTTTTTCCTAGGACAGTGGTGATAGCCATAGAGAGAGGTTGCCTTACACAAAAGACGCACTGGAAATCTGTAATCCATGAAGGAAGGTCGCTTATGTTGAGCAAGGGACTTCATGGAGGGAGAGGAAGATGTCAAGGTAAACTGTTGGATTCCTGACAGGTCCAGCTAAGTCCCAACTTACCCAAGAAATTCTAGAAGGTGACCAAGTTTGAGGAGTGGTGACCTTGCATTTAGTTTTGGGCTCAGAGATACCTAGATTTTTAAAAAATTGAGTAGAGAAATAGGATATGTGAGTCTTGGCTTCAGAGGAGAATTCTGTACTGAAGATGCCTATTTGAAATTCAGAATATTGGTGATAATTGATGCAGTGAGCACTGATGACATTGCCTAGAAGTGCACAGGATGGGAAGAGGAAAGGACCTGAAACTGAGCTTTGAGGAAATCCAGTGTTTGGATGAGGAAGATATGCTAAGGTGACTGACTGGAAAGAAGAGCCCTGAGAAATATTCAGAAAATCAGGAGAGAGAAATCTCTGGGAAAATACAGGAAAAGATGATAAAAAGCAACAACGAAATCAAAAACATAGAAAATGTCCATTGGCTAAAGTGGTATGCAGGTTGTTGATGGTCTTTATGTGGAAGCCAGATGACATGTCAAGAAATGGGTGGGAAGGGAGGACATGCAGATGAATTTAAAGAACTGTGGCTTTGAAAGGGAGAAGAGAAAGAGTGAGAGCAGGAAAGAAGTGACATAATGAGATTGTTTTCAGCAACTTTAGGAGTACAAATGGTTTTTGGTGACATAAGTGCTTTGTACAGTGGTGAAGAAGTCTGGGCTTTCAGTGTGCCTTCACCCCTCATCCCCAGTGCACATTGTACCTGACAGGTGATTTTTTATTCCGTCCCCACTTTCCACCCCCACCATCTGAGTCTCCAGTGTTCACTACACCACTCTCTATGCCTTTGCAGACCACTAGCTTAGCTCCCACCCACTTGTGAGAACATGTGAAGTTTGGTTTTTCATTCCTGCATTACTTCACTTAAGATAAGACTCTCCAATTCCAACCAAGCTGATGCAAAAGACATTTTTAAAAAATTTTTCATGGCTTAATAGTATTCCATGGTGTATATACACTACATTTTCATTATCTGGTGAAGAAGTGATAGACATTTAGGTTGATTCCACATCTTTGCAATTGTGAATTGTGCTGTAATAATCATATAAGCGCAAGCATCTTTTTAATATAACAAATATTGAGTAGTTTTACTTTACCTCTGTTAGGATTCCATTGTAAGAATTAAGCTTTATTTTCTATTGCTTTGAAATTTCTGGATCAAATGGTAGACCGACTTTTAGTTGTTTGAGAAATCTCCACACCAATTTCCATAGAGGTATTATATAGTTTATACTCCCACCAAGAGTGTGCAAACATTCCATTTTCACTGCATTTGCACCAACACCTATTATTTATTGATTTTTTAATAATGATCACCCTGATTGGTCTAAGGTGGTATCTCATTTTTTTTTTGAAGAAAGCAGGATTTATTGAGAAGACAGAAAAGCTCCCACAGTGGGAGGGGACCCAAAGGGGTTGCCCTCATTATGGTTTTAATTTGTATTTCCTAACTGTACGTCAGTGGGTGAGTATACACAAGAAAGCATCATTAATGGTATCTTGTTTCTAAGAGAGAGAAAGGGATTCAAACACAGGTGGAGAGATTAAATTTAGATAGGATAAGGGCTCCCTTCCCTGAGGTTGCAGGTGAGAATTAGAACAGAATGAGCACAGATGTAGGTAAGTTTGCAGATATGACAGCCAGAAGTTGAAAGAGTAAAAATGGCCTCAAATTTCCCTGGCTATAGGAAGTTAACCCACGTACTGAGAATGGCAGGTAGAAATGGGAGAGGTAAAGATTTGAGGATAGGTTGAAAGAATTGAAACATGTGAACTGAATCAGGTAGAAAAATGTGTGGTAATGCTGAGAGTGCATCTGACATTGATGATCAAAAATTGTGTCAAGAGCCATCTGTCTTGCTCTGCGACTTCCCTGGAAAGACTTGGTTGCTCAGGGGCAGGCATTGAAGGATTCATCCTGGGGTGGGGTTTTGTCGGACTGGTGCTACATAAAAACAGAAGACAAGGAAATTTAAAATGGTGGCAAGGAAATTGTTTAAGTGATTGACCATGGTGTCCAAGCTGGCTGGTGGTTCCATTTGTTTCCTCTAGCATATAGTTGGATTTACAATTCAAAGAATACTCTAAAGAAAGTCCCCAGCTTACTCCTGCTAGGTTTCATTGGGTTAAATCAATGAATGAAGGAAGTTTTACTTTACCTCTGCTAGGATTTCACTGTAAGAATTAAGCTTTATTTTCTATTGCTTTGAAATCACTTCAATCTTTCAGTTTCCTTTTCTTGAACTTTCAGTTTTTTTTCTTGAGACTTTTTCATAATGGGCTGCTAGAGGTGACTTTTTACCAGTGTGACTCTAGACACTCTCATTCATCTCTAGTGTACACTTATTCAATAATAATAGCTCCCATGTCGGGAGTATGCCAGTCACTTTACCTGCATGATCTCCTGAGGATAACACTATCCTGTCTTTTTAAAACTTAATTTTCAGCTGGGCTTGGTGGCTCAGCCTGTAATCCCAGCACTTTGGGAGACTGAGGCGAGTGGATTGCCTGATCCCGTGGGTTCGAGACCAGCCCAGGCAACCTGGCAGGACCTCGTCTCTAAAAAAAAATAACAATAAAATAAAATAAAATAAAATGATTCCGGGTGTGGTAGCACACGCCTGTAGTTCTGGCTACTTGGAAGACTGAGGCAGAAGGATCACCTGAACCCAACAGATAGATGCTGGGGTAGCCATGAGGCCACTGTGCCCCAGACTGGGTGACGGAGCGAGACTCCGACTCAAAAAAAAACAACTTAATTTTTCATATAAATAGAATCATAAATGGACAGCCTCATTACATACTCCAACTTTCCTGCTGCAATATGCAAATATTCCGTACTTAAGTGGAGTCTTTCTTTTGGAGACAGAAGACTACTTTTAAAAAGACGATCATTTAATACGATGATTCTCACAGTATGGACAGTGTGGTACAAAGCCTGCATTGAGATCACCTGGATTAAAGTTGAGGTTGTTAGGCCTTCAAGCTTCCCTCTTCAACTCCATCACCAACTACTATCAAAATTCAGTGCTAGTAGGTTGAAGTAAAGCCAGGTAACTTGCAGTTTTAATAAAGTTTCACTTGTTAAAATTTTTTTTCTTATATTGAAGTTAAGCTTTCTTTTGTACATCGAAGTTTGGAAACCACAGAGTTAACAGGAATCAACTAATTTTTATTGAACTAACTTGAAGGAGTGCTGTGTTTGTTTCCATCTACTGATAAGGGTTAATGTATCTTGTTATGAAAATTACAGATCTGAGGACATAGAACCCAAACAGCGTAAGTAGACAGTCCAGCGACTGGACTGTATTTGAGGAGGATGCACAAGTGTTTGTTGTTGTTGTTGTTTTTTAATGTAGGATGGCAAGGTAAAACAAGCTTTGCCATTTAATGATTTTATCTATTTCCTCCCCTACCCCTACCAACCATTTATTCGAGAAGGCAAAATTTAACCACCTGCATCCACTGGGAAACTGCTTGTGCCGCTTGATGAAAACCTCCTAGAAGGCAAAGGTTGGAAATGGCCTCTGCAAATAATTAGATTGCTATGATTCCAATCTGAGAGTGGATGCCAAGAATCGTGACCGAAAGCAACATTCTTATCCACAGGGGATTCCTCCAGCCAGGGCTCATGTATATTTTCTAAAATGCATCATTATGTCTTCAGTGGAGCCATAAATGCTGAACCTGGAGACAGATACTGTTGCAGCAAAAAGTCCCTCCCTGGCTATGACCTGGAATAAAGCCCCCTCTCTTCCCTGACCTTTGCCCCATCAAGCTACAAAGGTCACTCAGAGTTTCTCTAGTTACTTCTTATTTTTAAACATCTATAATGTATTTTGAAGAATGGCTTATATACAGTGTAAGGGTGTGAAAGGATATTCAGTTTCTTAGTCCCTGGTACAAAGGAATAGTGAAGCCAGAGGTACAGGGGATAGACTTTATTTTTTTAAGGAACTGATGCACAAACCTGGGCTTCACTAGAACATGTAGGTGAGTTTTTGCATCATCAACCACCAGCTTTGATGTAGTTGCCTAAAGAACTTGACCCCCAATTAGGGAATAATTTAGATATGTGATTTAAGAGTCACTTCTGAGGGTTCTCCTTCATTTTACTGTATAAACTGATGATTCCCTCCTAATGATTGGCAGGGCATGAAGAACTCAACAAAAGTACCAATCTCTATAGACCTTGTCATTCACAGGCATTACAGACATGTGATCTCAGGGACCTACAGGAAGGGAGGCAAGGGGAGAAGCAGCTTAAGTATGCTGTGGCCAACAATGCTATACTTGTTTATATACTTCTGTAGCATTTTAACTGAGGAGATCCCAAGGTGCCAACTGCCTCATGGGCAAATGTGTCATTCTTCTGGTACATGAGCTTGAGTCCATTACTCTTAAGAACCAAAGAGTTTAGACTAGGATCTCTTGCCAGTGTATTAAATATATTCTAATTCAACAGAAATTATTGATTTCTTAATCTGGCCAGATACTGGGAATACTCTGATTCTCAAAACATTATGTGCCTTTGAGTCACCTGGAAAGTTTAAACAGAATGCTGGGCTTCATTCCCAGAGTTTCTAATTCAGCAGGTCTGGGACAGGACCCAGAAATGGCATTTTAACAAGTTGCCGGGGAATGCTGTTGCTGGTCCAGGGACTGTAGGACCATTGCCACAGACAGCTAAAACATGGCCCTTGGTGCCCAAGGTTTAGTATATAATACAGTTGATCTGAATATGTGATAGTCTGTTTGCCAGTAGTAAGCACTTAATATATAGTTGTTGAATGGATGAATAAATAAATGAATGAAAACATAGAAGGAATACAGTGTGTGAGAACATGGAAGGGGGTATTTATTCTGGTTATAGAGTGTGTCAGTTGAAGAGACATCAAGGGGAAAGCTAGTTGCACTGTACTTTGAATGTCAAGTAGGATTTGTACAGGGAAATGGTTGGCAGGAGGAGTTTCCAAGATAAAAGAAGAGCATGGCAAAGGCAGAGAGGAAAGAAAGGAGAAGCACATGGTGGGGTGGTAAAGAACAAGAGGGTATGTGAGATATTACACAGGACCAGGCGTGAACCTTGCCTCC
This sequence comes from Tarsius wallacei, assembly GCA_963574415.1. NCBI lineage: Eukaryota > Metazoa > Chordata > Mammalia > Primates > Tarsiidae > Tarsius > Tarsius wallacei. The sequence goes on from CAUYQG010140982.1 coordinate 6,598, forward strand.
CAGCAAAAACTGTTCTGCTACTTGTCTCCTTCCTCTATTTTCATAGAAACCATCTCCTTCTTCTTTTACTACTTTTTTCCTCCTCTTTCCCCCTTGCATTCCTCTTTGGGCAAACTTAATATCTCTCATTTGAAGAGCCCTTGGGACTGCGGCGGATGCTTTTGGGGCCATGATCGTCCCCACTCAACCCGCCTCTTATTTCTGAGCAGATGTAATACAGAACTCCATGCACATGACTGAGACCCTCATCAGCTATGTTCAGCAGTTTCTCTCTACTTTTCTGCCACAGAACTCCCTCCAAATTTTAGAACCTTTTTCAACCCATATGCAGGAGCAGCCAGAGGGGTAGGAAAGTTTATATTCTGAGGACTAACTGTTAAATAATGGGCAAGGGTTTCAGTGGATGCATGAACCAGCATCTTGTCCTTCGGAGGCAGGGTTTCTTAGAAAGTCTACTGTAGAATTAAACCCCGTTTCCACAGGGGTAACCACATCAGTAACACACTATGTATTGTTGTTGTTGCTTCTGTTGTTGTTGTTGGCTTATCCTCCTCCCCTCTCTCACTTTGCCTCTACCTCAACTCTATTTCCTGGAATCCTCACTCAAATAAACTACCTACATCTGGATTTTCAAGATTCCTCAAGAAGCCAAGCCTAGATGTGGCCTCACGGGAAACACACAAGAAAGTCTTAGCTGTGCTTTTCTCACTTGGTTGTCTGAGGTGGCAGATGAAATCCCAAGAGCCATGACTTTCAGCTGCAGTGGACTTACAACTAGAAGCACATGGATTAGCCAGTTTCCTTTGATGATGAAAGTGTTTACAGCATTGAAGATAAAACAGGTTGTTTCCAATTTGAGTGACAAATTTACTTACTTAAAATGGACCCTTGACTTTGGTCTTGTAACTTTAAATGAGAGCTACCTCTGAGATAATCCAGAAGTTCTGAACTGTTATCCCTCAAAGATATCCAAAATTAGTCTTATAATGTTAGAAAGTGAGATATAAAAATATCACATTACACTTAAGTTGCCAAGCTTATTGATCTGTGAGACAAGGACACGTATTCAACTGCAGTGAAGCTACAGGGACGGAAAAGTAAAGTGAGTCCTCAGGGCATTGGAAACAACAAAAGGAAGTCACAGGAAAGACTCAGAGTTTCATCTAGGGTCCACTCCATGCTGTTTTAAACCAGAAGCCTGATTTTTGTGAACTCTATTTGGACATTTTGTAAAAAGCTCAGGCATTTAGCAGCAGGTAAATTCCATAACTCCCTTCCAAGAGGATGATAGCAGAGCCTTTTAGTGGAGGGGAAAATGAATGGTCACCAGCAGGAATATTTCATTGTTCACTTCCCAGGCACCAGGAGATCAGCATATACAAATTACATTGATGTGATGCCAGGAGGAAGCTGTCCAGAGCTTTCATGTAGGAAGTTCTGGAAAAGCACTTGAAATTCTAACCACCCCATGATATGATTTGAAGACAGCTGGAAACCTCGCTAAGCACTTGAGGGTCTTAAAAAGTACTCAGTTTCAGTTGTCTTCACTTTTTGCTAAAATCACTGAAGATGCTGATTGAGGAACCACTTTACAAACACTTTCAGCCTAAATTCTGATCTGAAAGAATTATCTCAGTAAGGGCCTGAGTTCTTCCCTGTTTTATTAATGTTCTCCCTTATTTCCCCTATAACTTCCCGTACTCACAGAAAAATTAAAAATCCCTTGATTTATGGGTCAGTAGGAATGAGAGACAAGAAATCACAAGGTGTAGGAACAAAAACTAGAATTCACAGGAAAGAAAGGTATATAAGGAAGGTCACCAAATATCTTCCTTTACCTTAAATAATGATCTCAATTCTTTCAACATGCACAATTTATGCCCCAAACCCCTCTTTATTTAACATTTGTAGAGAGCTTTGTATTTTATAATATACCTTCATGAATTATATCAGTTGATCCTAATAAGCATCCAGAAACGTGGATAGAATAGAACAGATATCTTCATCCCTATTAGAAGGATAAAAGAATAAGAGCTGAGTTACTTGCCCAAAGTTCTAAGTCTGATTAGTGACCTGGGGCCAGGATCTTAGACTTCTAACTCCCAGTCTAGTGCTTTCTCTGCTAAACTGAAGCTCCCAAACCAAATGACAGATGGACTTCTCTTGGATAGTTTCCCTAGCAAGTTGTCCTCATTTGTAGGTGAAAACCAAGCGGTGCCTCAGAGTGTGTTCTGTAGTCTGTATCATGTTGATCTGTCCTCCAAGAACCTGTTCTTGGTTCTATCTAGGTTTGTCTAGGTTTGAATCCTGGATCCTCTGTTTAGTAATTGGATTTGGTAAAGTTACTCACCTTCCATGTCATATTTTTTTCTGCTGTAAAACAAGAATAGATATAATCCTTCCTTGGAAGAAGTAAAATTATCCCTGTTTGCAGATAACATAATGCTTTATGCAAATAACTCTGAAGACTTCATGCAAAGAAACCTGTTAGAAAAAATTGATTCATAAGTTGCAGGATACAAAAAATCAACACACAGGCCAGTAGCAGTGGTTCACACCTTTAATCCCAACACTTTGGGAGGCCAAGTTGGGAGGATCGTTTGAGGCCAGGAGTTTGAGACCAGCCTGGCCAACACAGCCAAGACCCTGTCCCTACAGAAACTTAAAAAAAAAAATTACCTGGGCATAGTAGTGTGTGCCTATAGTTCTACCTACTCAGGACACTGAGCTAAGAGGGCTGCTTGAGCCTAGGAGTTCAAGGCTGCAGTAGGCCATGATTGTATCACTGCACTTCAGTCTGGGTAACCAAACAAGATCCTTCCTGTTAAAAAATAAAAAATATAACGAAAGCCTTAGGGGCGTCCCACCTTCCTGCTGAGCCTCCCAGGTACCTCGGTACCTCGCCTCAAATGACACCCAAAGCAGGTCCAGCCAGGATTGGACCCATTTCTCAGACCTCTGTACTGACCGTCCCCACCCCATGCCACTGCAGCTCCTTTTCCCAAGGTGACATTAGGGGTTCCCTGCAGAGGCATGAAAAAGCGGTCTTGGAGGAGGTGACTCCTGACCCAAGCCCTGAAGGATGGCTAAGAGTTAACCACAGGGAGAAGCGGGAAGGGCGTCTCAGGTGCAAGAGGCAATAGACACAGTGGCATGAGCAGGAGGTGGAGGGAGCGGATGTGTTTCATGGCCAGAGGAGAAAGGGCTGGGCAACTTTGCCACCTATGCTGCCAGCAAGGCCTGCCCTTGTTCTTTCTGCGCATCTTCTGTTGGGGGTCTCTGTCTTTCTTCCAGAGCCCTGGGAATTCAGCTTCATTTAATGATTCTTTTTGCTCACCCTCACTTAGCTGAGGCGAGACCTCCCTTTGCCAGCCACTGTCCAAAGAATTGCCCCTCTGCCAGGGGGTGCAGAAAAGGAACAATAGGAATGGAAAAGGAATGTTGGGAGAGGTGTTATTCTCATTTCCTTCCTTCTTTTCTTTTTAAAATTTTTATTATTATTTTTTGAGTCAGAGTCTCACTGTCACTCAGGCTGAAGTATAGTAGCATGCTCATGGCCACTGCAGCCTTGACCTGCTGGGCCCAGGGGATCCTTCCACCTCAGCCTTCCAAGTCGCTGTAACTGCAGGCATGTGCCACCCCATCTGGCTAATTTTTTGATTTATTGTAGAGATGAGATCTTGCCAAGTTGCCCAGGCTGGTCTTGAAGTCTTGGGCTCAGGTAATCTTCTCACCACCTCCTCCCAAAGTGCTAGGATTACAGACGTGAGCCACCACTCCCACCTTCCTTCCTTCCTGCCTTCCTTCTTTTGACAGGGTCTTACTCTGTTACTCAGGCTGGAGTGCAGTGGCACAATCACGGCTCACCATAGCCTTGACTTCCCGGACTCAAGCAATCCTTCTGTCTCAGCCTCCCGAGTAGTTGGGACTACAGGTGCGTGCAGGGGCACCTGGCTAACTTTTTGGTATTTTTTTGTAGAGACAAGGTCTCACTATGTTGCCCAGGTTAGAGTGCAGTGGTGTGATCCCAGTTCACTGCAGTGGTGGATGCTGGCTCACCACAGCCTTGACCT
>CAUYQG010140983.1:0-22953 GCA_963574415.1 Tarsius wallacei
ACTTCTCAAAACTTCCAGATAAAAACTTGGTTGACCATTTGATCTGGAGGAACAAATTCTGAGTGTACTATAAGGCGCCTACCCTCTGTAAGGCCGGAGGTACCGGAGGGCGGGGCAGGCCTCAACAAGAGGGCTCTAACCGAGACCAGGAGAACAATGGGCGAAAGTAAAAGCAAGCCGGCCAGTACCTGTTACAGCGACCCTAACAACCCCGCTCAACCAATCACCAGCAGGCACGACAGCGGTCCCAACCAGTAATCGCTCTCCCCAATCCCCCTCACAGCTTTCTCGGTAGGCCCCTTATAAACCCGTCGCCCATCTCGCAGGGCGCCACTTCCCCGACCCACCGTTATGTAGACCGTAGACCGGTGAACCTCGCCCGGGATTGCGCTAATAAATTTCTCTTGGCTCCTTTGTTGCTGTTTCGCCTGGTCAGGTTTCGTTTACCTTACATCCTCCAAAAGATAATTCCAGGTTTTCTTGGGTCCTCCCCTCATATACTCCATGTTCACTTTTGGGAGGGGTCTTAGCATTAAAATGAGGTGGAATTTGGCTCTTTGTGTCAAAAGGCGAATGACAGGACATGAAGATGGTTTGTACACAGTCCCTTATAAGCTGCTGAAACTGACTTGTCAGAAGAGAGTGTTTGTAAGGCTGGTCCTCTGTTCAATTAGAGCTCTGTTGTATTCGGGACTGTAAATCAGCCTGTTAGCTCCTACTGTTAGAGAGTTTAGCCTTGAGAATTTAGAAATTTGCTGTGCCAGCCTGGCCCTGAACACCCCACCCATAGGTAACTTTGCTGCCTTAACCATTGAGTCCATCTTGGTTGATAAAAAGATATCTATTTTTGTCTCTTGGATCACACTCTATTTAAGGTTACATTTACATATACTGGGCTTAGAACATCTACATATAATTTTGGAGGACACAATTCAACCCACAACAGTATTACAGTCTTTGTTTATGTAGTTACCTTTTCTACTGCATTTCTACTGCATTGTGGATGTATACCTATATACCAGCACCTGGGTCGTGATAGTGCTGAATAAACAATGACTGGCTAATCAATAAGCAAACTACACATATTCACAATTACAGATTGAGGTTTAGAGAAATGTTGACGCTTGATAGGAAAGGAGCACCCAAAGTCATTCTTGGGTGTCTAGAATCCATTATCCTTTGGAATGTTGGCTGCAGTGGGTACAAACACTATGGTATCACTTCGTAAAACTAGTTTCAATATTTCAATAAACCTGACAGGATGGAATGTGTATCCAGAGAAAGGCTGCACAGGCCAACCAAAATGTCAAGTTTCTTTGCACTTAACTCAGAATTCATATTAGATGTGAATTGAGTGTGACTCAGAAAAGCTAAAACTCAGCGCCTCCTCTGCCTGACAGCACTGCAGGGTCAATGTAAAGGAGCCAAGCTCTGATGGGGAATGGGGTCTCTGAGAGAGTCCTAAATGGAGGGGTACAATCGCCCACATTTGCTTTTGGAATTCCTCTGCCCCTGTTTATTTATAGCAGTTACACTTCTATGGTCCAAAGCTGGCCCACCCCCCATTTTTTCCTCTTCTTCCTCTTCCTCCCCACTCCTCCACTCTTCCCTAAGCTTTTGTTTTCATTTATTTTAAACTTCCCTTGCATTACATCCTCTTACAGGGCAGCAAGCCTCCCTGGCTTTCCTGTCTTAGGGGAAAAGGGATAGCTTCTTACCGCAACCCAGGAGCTCCGTTATTGGCCCTTAATAAAGTGGATATTACAGGAATTTGGAAAATCCTCTCAACACAGATGCCTGGCTTGTAAAGCTATTGTTTTACTGCCTAATCCTATTTTGCATATCAGAAGTGGACACCATCCTCCCCCTTTTTCTTCGTACTTCTATAATAAATTCTAATCTCCCACTAGGCAGATGGACACCTTGGGCCTACTAGTACAAAAACAAACAGGAAAAGCTGATTAAGTAATTTTGAAAATATCATTTCTAATAAGCTAAGTAATTACAAGTCACTCGGTGACAAGTGCCAAAGAGGAAATCAACTGGGTGATGACACAATGAGAGTAACTTGGTGGGAGTTTCTAGAGGGCTTTCTAGCCTATCAGACAGCCTTGTAGGGGGACAACTTAGGAATGGACCCCAAAGAAACCATACTGTTCTCTTCATTAAGGCATGGGCCATATTTCACTACCACCTTGACTAGACAACCACTCAATTTTACTCTGCCGTTTCCTTTATTTCAGATCAACAAATACCTTCTCAGTGTTTTCGTCTTGGGTAAAGCTTGTGATACTTGGAGACCTTTATCTAGTGACTTTTTAAATGTTCTAAAACCCTGTCATTTTCATGGTGGAACTTGGTGGAAGAGCTAGAATGTTTTGTGATGCTGTTGTCAGGACTCAGAACACAATGCCCCAAAGTATGTTGCCTTGGCATGCTGAGTATTTTTAAGCTGAAGAAGACAGGAGAGCCTCAGAAGCAAGAAGGTCTCTCTGAACTTCTCCCATCCTCCTGCCTCCCATACCTTTTCTTTCCCCTAAGCAGGTCATAGAAACTAGAATTCCTTTCCTCCAAAGCAAGCCATGAAATCTAGGAAGGTCTCTGACCTCCTCCCTTCCCTCCCCCATGGTCCTTATGTGACTGATATCCTGTACCCAGAAAGAAAGCTTAGCTTGCAGAGACACAGAAAAGAATCTGAACAAACAAGCCTTGCCGAATTCCCCATTCATCACCATTAGGTCACACCCCTGTTTTGTCTGGTCCTGTTTCTCCACAACTATCCACATCTTTCATCAGACTGAGCGTAAAAATACAGTTTTCCCTGGGTCTTTGGGTCTTCATTTCTGAAGGCTCTTCTGTAACATACAACTTTGTTAAACACATCTGTTATGCTTTTCTCATGTTAATCTGTCTTTTGTTATAGGGTTGTCAACCACGACCCCCGTGTTGGGTGTCTAGCCTATGGCAGTGGTTCTCAACCTTGGCTGCACATTAGAATCACTGGGGGAATTTTAGAAACATGTATATATACATGTCAGAATGTAAGAGTTTATTATTACTTACGCCCTGGTCTGGGACAGCATTGATCAGGCACTGAATTCTGGAAGACTTCCTTTTGGATTTCTATAGTCATATTTGGTCCATGCTAATTCTGTTCCTGTGTCTGAGAGACATCTGTTAGCCTGTGGTCCTTCCCGTCTTCTCTTCTCAGCCCTTGGCATCACATATTTGACCTTATCCTGAGCCTGTGCAGCACTACTAGGCAGCTGGGGACAGTTGTTTTACTGCAAGGCTGGCAATGTTGTTCCACTCAGTGTCATGATGGAGCTGAGTGAGCATTGATTCTTCACCCAAGATCACATCATGGATAATGTCTTCTTATAACAGCAAAACAGTGGGGTGCTGAGGGTAGGGGCTGTAGTTAGGCACTGCTCTGTATGAAAACCTAGAACTATCTAACGAAGATGTCTTCTATCTCCATGGTATTTGGTCATCTAATGCTTATATTTTCATTATTTTCATTTTGCCCATGAGTGATAGAATCAAGAATGAGGTCATTAATCTTATTTCTTGAAACCCTACTGTAAGCTTTCCTTCAGATTCCTCAAAATGAGTAGACCAGATGTACCTGCATTCTCTTGGTTAGTGTGACCCATGAGAATTTCAAGTCATGGCAACTGGGATTTCAGCATCGTTATTAATGGGTAGGTGAGAAAGAGTCCAAAGGAGTCAAGGAAAAGAAGCTAGCAGAGGGCTCTAGGTGCTAAAGGGTGTGTGGACTTTCTAAAGGATTAGGTCGTACATTCATTATTTTCTTCTTGTATTTCCTAGTTCAAAAAACATTTCTTGTGCACCATTGAGTTGGATAGGCTCTGTGGGTGCTTGGCTCACAGTAGGTGCATGTCAACTATTTGTAGAATGAGTAAATAAGAAAATGATTTGTAGAAGGAGACTCATCATTCATTGCCTCCACTTAAAACTTTCTTGTCTGGTCACTTCTGTAATAAATATGGATCAAATTCTCCTGTTTACCCATCTCTTCAGCTACCTTTCCTTCCTGGTTATTTGTTGGAATGGACATCATTTCTGTCTCATTCCTGCATTCTCTCCATGTCATCCTCTGGCTTGTCAATCATGATAATTGCATATATAAATTCATTTTTGTAGCTTTTCAGCTACTAGAAAAAATTGAGGTTAACCATAATTGTTGTTCCTAACTGAATAATACTCTCCTTTTCTATGTTTTGTCTTACTTTTCTGTATACTTTCCTTTTTGCCTAGTTTCTCTTCTTTCTCCATTTTTCCCCTAGCTGCTATTTTGTTCTTCTTACATAGATCAGGATTAAGAGTGAGAGCCTGTGAAAAACTCTATTTTCGAGAAGAATTGAGATTAAAATGTTCTTATTTATTGAAGGAATTTTAAAAATTAATTCTAATTTAAGGTATGCATTTTGCTGAGATGATAAAAAGAAACAGCTGGAGCCAATCTGTTATTCTTAGGGTTCTAGTCTGCTCCCTGGCCCTGGTGGCTTTCTCCAGGATGCCTTGTCTAGGGCTTGGCATACAGTAGGCCCTTAATAAATGTCTATTTAATGACTAGAAAGGAAACAGAGAGGCTTTTAAAACTCAAATCAGTTCAATAAATGATTGAAATATAAATGGAGAAAAAGATTGAAATGGAAATGAGGTTTCAGGGTTCTCTGTGGATCTTGTCATTTCTGCCTTTTCTTCATTAGCATTGATAATTAAAAATGGACTGCATTTAATCTCAAGTTTATTAATTGATAAGCAATTTATTTTTCCTGGAAAAAAATCAGGTGTTGTTTGACTACTTATCAAATTGATTTATTCAATTATTTTTCAAACTTTTGACTTATTTTTCTCTTGCTAGCTTGGTTCCAAATGCTTCAAATAAATTACCCCTCTAAAGTTACAGGAAAGTAGTAGTAAAGCTTAATGTAACCAAAAAAAAAAAAAAATCTCAATTTACAAAACCCAATTTTCCTGAGATGCAGGCTTTATGTAATGAATGACCATTCCAACCCATAGTTTAAAATCTGCCTTTTGCTCAAGGTGATGACAGAAGCACCTGCATTATATTCTCAGGCAGTTCCCATCTATAAATTATCCTTTAAACACCCTGGGGAACATGCATTAGTTGGGATGTCTGTTACATGAGCTCGTCCATTTCGTGAGCTCGTCCATTTTGCCTAGTTCTCCCATTCTCACACCATCAAGTGGGCATGATCCATCTGAGAGTTCCTTCTACTCACGTTTCCCAATCATCTCTTTCTTCCGCAATTTCCAAGAATTGCTCGGGTTTCTCTCTGGAGATGAAGGTTTCTCTTCTAGATTTCCCTTTTCTCTTTTTTTTTGTTAGACATTTGTTGATGTATTTCCTTGGTAGTCTGAATTTGTTACCCAGTGAATATGTCAACACCTACAAGATTTTTCCTAGCTCTTGCAACATTTCCTGAGAACAACTGACTGATTTCCATACTCATAGAATATTATTTCTAATGGAAGTGCCCTTGACCTTGACCTGTTCTGTAAAAATGAAATTTTGTTTTATTTTCTCTCATTTTTGTGCTGGGTCTTGAGCCCAATATTTTTATATTTGAAAGCTGTGTTTTCCAACTTCCCCCCCAACTCATTCTGACAGTGTTTACTTGGTTTGTCCATTATTTTTAGCATGAAAACCAGCATAACAAAGTGCAATCCATTGGCTGAGAGATTGCGGCTAGCGATTGTGGATTTTTTCACCAATCACCGAGTTTACTTCAGGTTGTGTGTCCTGATGTAATATATCAACTCTTACTGCTTAGAGGCCTGGAACTCACCTATGGTATGGCAGAAGTTACTGAAACACAGCTGAAAATGATGCAAAGAATGGGAGAAACAATCAGGAGTGGAGGTGGAAGAGCGATAGCAAGCTACCCATCGTCTTAAATAAGAAAACAATTACAGCTTTAAATACTTGTGCAACTTCTATTAGCAGTCACTGAGCCACATCTTTGCCAGATTTTTTTCTAAATGTCTCAATGAACAAGGATGGGCTTGGCAGTCTCTGGGCAATGCTAGGGGAGGAAGGGAGGAAGGATAATGGGGGGCATGTGACAAAACAAAGGGTACCTGGTCCACTACCAGGGGCCGTGAAGGCTGGTTAGGAGCTCAAACTTCACCTGCGTGCACCTTACTTATGTAGTGAACCCTCACTTGTACCCCACAACTCTATAATAAATAAATGACTAAATGTCCCAATGAAGTTTGAGAATCCCTCTTCTTCAGCTTACTTGTGTAGTTAATCCGCACCTGTGCCCCACAACTCTGTAATGAATAAATAAATAAATAAACATCCCAATGAAGTTTGAGGACTCCTGTTCTTCCTCTTCACAAACCAGGAAAGGGGAAGAAAACAACTGACTAGAGCAGGTTTTCTTCACCTCCTGCTGATGTGAATGCCTTCATTTCTCTACTGCCTCCTCTCAAAATGTTGAAAAAGGTGTATGCGATTGAAAATGGATGTCCATGTTGACTGTGGAAAAAAGAACATAGGCAGTGCGTGCCTGTAATTCCAGCTTCCTGGAAGGCTGAGGCAGAAGGATCGCCAGAGCCCAGCAGGTCGAGGCTGCGGTGGCTGGGAGCGGCCACTGCACTCCAGTCTGGGCGATGGAGTGAGACTCCAACTCAAAAAAAAAAAAAAAAGAAAATAGGCAAGCCCTTCTCTGCCCAAAATCTCAACAAGTACGTGAACCTCTGGCACGTGCATCTACCATGGCCATCCCTGGCCAGTCGTAACCATTCCACTTCCCAGATGGGAATCTCAGTCAAGTATCCAGTTGACCTGAATTTGAGGGAAGGCAGCTCAGAGGACAGAAGACAAGTGAGGGCACTGCACACCATTTTCTTGTTCTAAAAGTGAATTTCTTTCAAGGAGGCCTAATAACTCCTCCTCAGACCACTGCAGTCCGCTATGGTTTTCCCTGAGGGTTCTTTGATGGGAGCATGCCATAGTTAAATGACAATGTCACAAACCAATGAATACCAAACATTGGGACTGACCCAATAGCTGCAAGCCAACTCCAGAGCCTCATGATTGACTGTATAGCACTCTTTTTCAGATCTTTCCCTACCCTCTTAGCACCAGAGACCTTTAATGTACTTTTATTACCTTCTAATACCAAACCCAGTGTCTTCAAGTGAAATGTACAGATTTATTTATCTGAATGTGGCCTTTGAAAACAGTCCTTTTGGATTTTATTTTATTGTTTTTCCCCCCTTTGCATTTTAATTATAAGAATGACTTACTTATAAGTCACCCTTGGGGGAGAAGGGGTAATAAGTAGGGCATCTTGGGGGGACCCTTTGCAGAACAGGATGGTCAGGCAGACTGGAGGTTCTGAGAGGACTTGAGGTTGGGCATACAAGAATCTGGTGCTTGCTGGAGTTAGAGTCATAGGGCCAGTGAGTCTGAATGTTTAAGATTCTGCATTTGTGACACTGCGTCTTTGCAGGGAGAAACATTTCACAGTGTTTCTTTTAATGAAGATTCTAAAGTGATTTATGACAATTCAGAGACACTTGTCTGGAATGGTGTTCTTTGTGGATTAATGATGATGGCAAAAAGTAGTGTGCCCACATCTGTTGAAAATTAAATGCTGTTGGAAAATGTTTGTCATAAATTGTTAATAAGGAATTCACAAAATTGTTCACTCAAACTCCCCCTCCCCCCTTTTAAATAACAAAAACAAACCAACAAAACACCCCCCCACACACACATTGAAAAAAGATGGGAAGAAAATACATTAAAATATTCATGGCAATAATCTATAATAGTGGGGTCCTATTTCCTTTTTTGTATGGATTATGTATTCTAAAATTTCTACAAAGTGCCTGCAATAAAATTATTAAAAATTAAATATAATTGTTTGCCTCTTAACACTGCACCTGGTTTTGAGGTCATCAAACAAAACAACAAATTCCCAGAACTTCAGAAAATCAAATAGACATCAGAAGCACGGAGTCAGGTGGAACGTGATGGCAGTCCAGGCAAATACCCCGCTTCTTCACAAGTGCCCTAGTATGTAGATGGCCATGACAGCTAGCTACAGTTTAGATAACAAACCAAAGAAAGAGAGAGGCTTTTATTTGAATTGTCAGCCTTAGCCTTGAGATACAGTGCAAGTGGTTTTAACAGCCAAATCCCATCTTTGTGAACAATGTCACAAAGATAGAAAAGGAGCATTTTATTTTTTATCTCAAAGATGTCCTGAATAAAGTACACTTGGTTCCAATTTCATCTTGATAGTGCCTCACAGATCACCATGACAGCCTTTCTGGAAAAATCGCCGATACTAGATTTAGCTTGGTTTTTTTCCACTCTGGGTGGGGAAGTTCTCCATTTTTATCAGCACACACCCAGCACAGACCTATTATAATTATTTACCATTTTAAACATCCTCTCGGTTTTGATGGATTTCTTAGCTCAGGTACCAGAATGTCCTGGCCTCTAGAAAATGCAGATGGGAGGGTGAACTTTAGCAAGGATCCCATCTAACTGAACACACCATGGTGTCACCTACCATCTGCTACAGCATATGCTTAAAAGACACAATTTTCAAACTCCATAGATAGTAAAACTCAGGTTTCTTTGGACTACATAATCTCCAGTATAAAACCTTAGCTGTGGCCAGGCATGGTGGCTCAAACGTGTAATCCCAGCACTTTGGGTGGCTGAGGGGAGGGGTTTGTCTGAGCCCAGGGGTTCAAGACCAGCCTGGGCAACTTGGTGAGACCTCATCTCTACAACAAATAAAAAAATTAGCCAGGCGTGGTAGCACGCGCCTATAGTTTCAGCTACTAGGAAGGATGAGGCGAAAGGATCGTCTGAGCCAAGCAGGTCAACGCTGGGGTGGTCATGAGCATGCCATTTCACTCCAGCCTGGGCGACAGAGTGAGACTCCAACTCAAAACAAACAAACAAAAACCTTAGCTGTATTTTCAAAGCCACGAGGAACCAAAATAATAGCGACTTTCTGCAGGCCTCTGGTACTGGGAGAGTTCATTCACTCCAAGGCTCAAGCACCCTGGAAGGTGGACTTTGGCTGTTCAGAAAGATATGCTTTCCTTGTCATTCCTCCCCAGTAGGAGCAGGCCCCGTGGCATTGTGAGCATCTAGGTGAAAGGCCCCATGGGAGGTCACACTGTCAAGAGTCTTGAGTTGATCCTGCAGTTTTTAGGACCGGGTTCTGTTTGACTTGGGGTTTTACCTTAACTAAGGGCCACCAGATGAAATCTGAGAAAGTTCAAGGCAGGGCCATGCTACTCCTGAGAGAGACACTGTACTTAAACAGGCATCAGACAGTAGACGAGAATGTAGAAAAAAATAAACACACACATACAAAGGCACAGTCTCCATGGAGGTCACTCTTGTCAGGAGCATGAGGCAGCAGCTTGGTGCCCTGAGCTCCATAGGGAAATCGGGCAGGAGAAAAACAGAGAAGAGGAAGAGCAGAAGAAGAAAGAAAGAGATAGTCTCATACCTCCCTGCCCCCGATAGACTGGAACTTGTTGGGCACAAAATAGTAGACTCTGACTCTATTGCTCCTAGTTCCTAGCATGGAAATAGGACAGTGAGAGAAGAGGTGATTACAGGAGAGACAGGGTGACACCCTCCCCCGCAACATGTACCTATTGAGTAGCAGACTCATTACACCTTCCATGGACTCAGGAACCTTTTAATTCTACCGCTGGTTCTTAATCTTTCCAAAGAATCTACATTTCTGAACCATCCTTCAAGATTTTCATTGGTGCCGGAAAAGTTATGGTCAGTGAGTGATGTTGTAAAATAACACTGCCCTGGACCTAGTTGGGAGAGGATCACACATACCTAAGGTGGCCATGTGAATTTTTGGAAAGGGGCCAACCTGTTGTCTTCATCCTATTTTATACACCTGCAAAATATATCTAGACTCTAACCATGTCATATCATCCACATGGCTGTCTTCCATCTTGCTCCGAGGATGGAAACTGTCTTCTCTTGCCTGCGTTAGCACTAGAGCCTTCTAACTGGCCTCCCTCCTTCTGCGTTTGCTCCCTACCCCAGCCCAGCTATTTCCAATGAAGCAGCCAAAGATGCTTTAAAAACTTTGATCGTGTCATGTCGCCTATGCTCTATGGTCCTCCTCACTGGGGGTGAAGTCAGAGCCATTGCAGAATATGCCTCCCTAACCTCCCTGACCTCATCCAATGCTCTCCACCCACTCTCTCTGCACTCACACACCAGGCCAGGCATGCTTTCACCTCATAATCTTTGCATGTGCAGTTTTCTCTGCTTAGAAAGCTCTTCTCCTAGTTATTGGCACCCATTAGGCCTTCACTTAATGTCTCCTTCTCAGAGAGATCTACTCGAATTCTCTTTAGAATTGCAACTCTGCCCTTTCCTTGGCTTTTCCACTTTTTTTTTCTCCATAGCTCCTGGCAGCTTTCGCCTGAAAAATACGTAATTCACATATTGTTCTTACTGTCCATGCCTTCTCAATATATTAGAATAAAAGCTTCATGAAGGCAAGGCTTTTAAGATGGTTTTGATCATAATTATATCCTCAGTACCCAGAATGATGCTTCACATTTAGAAGGTACTCAAAAAACATTTGTGAATTGAATTTACTTATTTTTTCTAGAAGTCTTGTGGGCAGCTTTCTTATGTACAGTTTTATATATTGGAAAGGTCATGCCTGATTAGAAAATACTTGTAGAATCTTACACAGGCTATCTTGAACAATTATAATGCTATAAGAAAGCGACTGGCAGTAGTGGAAAACTGTCAGGGGAAGGGGGTGGACTGGCAGTTGAGGGAAACTTCTAGGGGAGGGAGGGGCACATCTCATCAACAAGGGTACCTGCATGATCAATGTTTGTATACCTAACCCTGAATTGTACCCCATGTCTTTAAAATAAATAAATAAATTTAAAAAAAGAGAATCTTACACAGGCTTTCTGGAGGCTCTTCAGCAGTCTGTATATGAAATGGGCTGTAAGTGGCAGCCAACTGTCCTGTAGGTAAAATCCATGCAAATAACCTTCCAGGTCCTCGATGTTCCTTCTCAAATGAAGTTGCAGTTCATAACCCATGGATTGAAGAAAGCATATGCATCCTATCGTTGTCTGTGTCTGGTGCAAGGAAAACATTATTCCTCCCCGCCATGATTCTTTCCAATAAACCACTTTTGAATATCCCAAATTGTTTTAAAAATGAAATAAAATAAAGAATATAAAAGGTAGATCTGATGCCACATGTCTCCAAGCCCATCTGTATACTTATTTTTCATGAGGCTTGTTTCATTAGAAACTTGGACATTAATGATGAAAGCTTGTTGGATTGTTTTTGGTTGGGTAGTTGAGAATAGCTGTGGTGGGATGGTAGCTTTCGAGGCATTTCAAGGTTGTTCTCCAATACTTTTTCTGATCTTATTTATGTATGTCAGTCTTATTGATTAAAGATCCATAATTATTCTCGACTTTTCTTTGTGAAGTGCTATTGCTATTGAAAACAACATCCCTGAAGACAGAAGAAGGTAATATTCATTTTTTAAAATGCTATCTTATTATGTTTACCTTGCTGTGAAGTGTATTTCTTATTTAGCTTAGAAGTGCTGTAGTGTGGCAAAATATTATATCTTATATAATGATTGTAATTTGAAAATGAAAATCACTGGGTAGCTTTTTTTCTTTGCTTTGGTTTTGCTGGCTGTGTGATTCTTTTGGCTCTATCTGTAAACATACATAAAATGAATAACAGTAAATGAATTACAAAGGTATAATTCCATTGAGAGTTCTGGAAGCAGCTTTTAGCCTCAAGAGCCAAGCTCTTACAGTCTGTATCGGATCAGAATTGCAAGACAGAATTATAGCTTCGTTACTCAAGGTTTGCTTGTTGTTAATTTTATGGAGGACATAAAAGCTCATATAAAGCATCTGTCGCATCTTTGACCCTTTAAGAAACCTGTATCCATGGTAGCTGTATCAGGTAGTAGGGGAAGGCCCTGAATCCTCGCAGGGTATTTCAAGAAAAAAAAATCCTGTTCCTTGACTAGCTCTTTGACACTAGATCCCTGTAGTGGGACGGCTGGGACAGATTTCAATCTACTCGATCAATACATATTTATTGAGCTCATACTATTGGCAGGTATTGTTCTAGATGCGAGGGGTATAGCAGTGAACAAATCAAACAAAAATCATTCCTGCTTTTTTTTGGAGCTTACTTATACTGCAACTAAATAAGTAGACTATGAAATATGTTATGCGTGACAAACCATTTCACACAAAACCAGTTAGGGAAAGATAGTTTTTGGGGGCCAGGGTCTTCAGGGCTGGGAATGGTGGTTACTCCTTTAAGTAGAATATGATAAGAAAGACTTCACTGATGAAATGGTATTTGAGCAGAGACTCTGACCTCCCACGGGGGAATGGAAACAGTCCTGATGCAGATCTCTGAGGGAAGAGCCTCCCACACACCGAGGGCAGCCTGTGCAAAGGCCCTGAGACACAGGGCTTGGTAGAACAAGTGGCCGGGCTGTATGACCAAAGGTGAGTGGGTAAGAAAGGGAGTAATGGGGCATGAGGTCCCAGAAAGTCTGTAAGGCTGGTTCCTACAGGGTTTTCTAGGTCAAGGAAAGGTCTTGGAATCCTCTGAAGAGTTCCAAGCAGAGACATGATTACACACCGAGAGGATCATTCTGACTGCTTCATGGAAAATGGATGATCAGGAGGCCAGGGTTTAAATAGGAGAGCAGTTAGGAGGCCGCTGTAAATATCCGGGCATGAGATCAGAGGGGCTCGGAGGAAAATGGCAGGTGGAGGTGTTAGGATGGATTCTACTTTGGTTATATGTTGTGAAGGTGAAGCCAACAGAGTTTGTTGACAGATCGATTGTGGGATCACCTCACAGTCCCATCTTCCTGGACTACTACCAAGGGACACAAAGGTCTTTTCCATTCTTCCTGTGGCAAACCATTTAGAGAACTGTGAGCAAATGAAAACATAGGGTCTGAACTGGGGAGAGGTTGTCCTTCTTCCCATTATCTGGTCACTCCTGCCTAATGGTAGAGAATTAAAAACAGTAAGCTTCATTGTACTAGCAAATACCACGGGGAGGGGCAAGTCTTACTGCCTTGGCTCTGATAATGAGTGCTCAATGCTTCACCATTTGCCATGCTTGGATTTGTGTCTTCCTTTGCAGGTTTTTGCTCTTAGTGTGTGGGCGGGCCATGCGTGCGCGCGCGCACGCGCTTGCACACACACACGCACACACACACGGTGCCAAAAAAAGTATACAAATTTTAAGCGATGTTATCTATGTTTTACTTTTCGAAGTTGAATTGAACTATGGTAGCAATGTGTAGTATGACGTTTGTTGAAAAGATGGCATTAATCAAATGAATGCTAGCGTCACTGTGCGACAGGCAGGACAGTTAAAGAAAATGGCAGAAGCACAGTTGTTTGAGGAGCGCAAGACCATTTTGAAGTGGTATTTGACATTCGAAAACATTGTGGAATTACGATGACAATGGAGGCGTGAGTATGCAACAGAACCTCCAACACACCTAACAATTGCACGCATTCATGATGAGTCGGAGAATCATGGTACTGTGTGTTATGTGCACAAAGGAAGATCCAGGACGCCTCACACAGCAACAAGTCCTGCAGGAGTTCGCCATGATCAGAAGTGTATGGACGCGATGGTCACCACTTTGAGCACCTCTTGTAACTGCAGAAGTCGAACATGACTTGTATTCATCTTTTGTTGTCAGTATATATTGAGTATTGTAATTTAATACAGTTTTTTCCTTTCTTAAAATGTGTATACATTTTTTTTGGCACTCTCTGTATATAGCACTTGGTAGGGCACAAGAACATGATTCTGCTGCCAATTCTGTTTTCTGAAACTCAAATTCTGCTGCCGCTGCAGGGTGGTCCCGCTGAAGCTTAGCAACTCTCCTGAATCCAGGAACAACAAGGGTACCCATTCTTCCACATGCTATTACCTCTTTGTGTCTATTATTCCTCTGCCATAATCTCAGATGTCTCTTTCCTTCAGATTCTGCCCTAAGCCTTCACTGCTTTGTATTTAGACTGATGCAATGCTCTTCGTACTGGATTTTCCCCCTTATGCTTCCAGAAAGTTAGCAGCAAAAAAATGATCCTTGTCTATCTTTGTTTTTATTACCTCATTGTCCCTTTCAAATTCCTGTCTGAAATTCCGGTTCTTTCTCCTTTCCTGGCGCCTCCCTCCTCCCCACCAAATTTAAGTTGTTTAGCATATTCTTTGTACACATTCTCACCCCCATTCTTTTCATCTTCAACACATGTTTATATAACTTTGGATTGACTCTGGCAAACCATTTTGAGGACCGTGAGCAAGTAAAGAAAACATGAGGTCTGAACTGGGGAGAGGTTGTTCTTTTTGCCATTATCTGGTCACTTCTGCCTAGCAGTAGAGAACTTGCCTAGCGGTAGAAGACTGACGGAACACAATAGGCTTCATTGTACTAGCAAATACCACCGGCAGGGGCAACTCTTTACTCTGTAGTCTTCTTTTTCTTTTCTTAGTGCAGTCTAATTAATTATCATGTTAGTCATTTATGCAACTCACCAAATATTTCTGGCTCGGTGCCTTCTGGTGCACAAAAGAGGATTGTACTTCTTGGCCCCTTTTTGGTTGGATGAGGCCATGTGACTAATTCTGGCCCATGAGTTGAGAGTAGAAGTAATGTCATTTCTGAGCCAGTGCATTTAACTGCCAGAATAAGACTTGAGTGCCTTTTTTCCCCTTGGGATGATGACTGTAACTTTTAAGATGGTGGTCTGGGTCACTGGTGGTAGCTTGGGTCACTGAGGGACTCCAAGGAGCAAAGCCCCTTAGCAACCCGTGATGGATATGGAACATGAGGGAGAGATCTTCATTTTGGCTACTGAGATTTTAGGGTTGTTGCTACTGCAGCATAACCTAATGCAACATGGTAACCCCAAATCTGAGAGGGCTTGCGTGCAATGTTTACCTATTCCAAAAAAGTCACCTGGTCACATGAAGGTCCAGCAGGGAAAGACATGGGAGGCACCGATGGCCGCAGGTCGGTGAAGAATTCTCACCTCAGGACCGTGTAACAAGCATTTTTATAACCAAAGCAATTAAGTTAATCATATCTATATGGTGTTTACAATTACATTGATTAAGCATGCTGACTACATTGTTTTTAGCTTGCTTGATCAACTGCATGCTGTGACTCATTACTGGTAATACGCATAAATACCCTTCAGAGACCAGCCTTGGCCAGAGGCCACTCCCTGAGGGAGGGGGCAGAAGGAAGTCATGGGGAAATAGTCTCTGTCGGGACAATACTCCACATCTAGCCTATCCTGATGGATACAGTCAGGTCATCTCCTTCTGTGACAGTCACTTGAGAACAAGACCTCGGGCATATGAGGGTCTGGCTGGATGTAAAGGACTAACCTAAGTTACATGCCAGAATGGTCTATGCTGGCCATGGGGTTTCTGAGATGATGGTCCCAGAAAGGGAAGAACGTCGCAAATGGAGGAAGTAGAGGAACCTGGAGGCAAAATGTAGAACTAGCTAAGGTTGGCCTAAGGTTGGTACTGTGATCTCACACAGCTTCTCTCGGGTGACAGAAAAAAGATTCAGTGATCTCTCTCTGCCTAACACTTGGCCTCATCCCAGATGCCTTCCCAGCTGGGGTCCCCTTTGGTCAGGAGGGAAGTCCCATGACACGTGATGACGAGAAGTCTAGGTTAAGGTGCCACGATCTCTGTTTCATAACCTCCAGCGGGGATGGTTAACATGACTCATTCTCCCAGGTCTATGTCTTGTGGTTATTCAAATGAGTGACCATAGACAATGTCTGATTCGCTGCGGCAAGGTCAGGAGAACTCCACAAGGCCTGATGCTGTTTCGGTACATCAGCATGTCAAAAGAATGATTTCTCGCTTCCTGTAGATACCATTAGCTAAATTGCAATATCTGCTTCTGTTCTGCTTTTGCCAGGATCACTGTTTCTTGCTTTGAACCTTGGGGGAAGGACAAGTGGAGAAGTACTTACCCTCTGCCTCCCCTACCTCTTGTGTGAAGGCTGGAAAAGGAGCCTGCTGCTTAGAAAGTTGCTCTGTTTTTAATTGGCGGGAGGAGGCTTGAGAGAACCTCTGGCTTTCTGCTTGTGTTATGATTTTGTGACAGTGGGAAGTCAATCTTAGAGCATTTACAGCTCTCCCGAACTGCCAGTAACTCAGACTTCAACTCCGATTAAAACCCATGACTAAAAAAAAAAAAATTACCATAATCCAGTGACAGGCATGAAGAGAAAGCCATAATAATACTGATAACAATGTGCCAGTTAAGTGGTTAGTATATTTAGTGCCGTACTTCAACATGGAGAAATCTCCTCAGGGTGGCCATTGAGATAACCAGTGCCTTGTTAACGGATCTAACCTGGGCTGGGCATGGCCTGCCGCAGCTACTTACCTGTATACACCTGGGGGAGGAAAAGGTAGGGGGTGGGCCACCTCAAGTAACGTGTTTGCCGAAAGTTCTGTTGTGGGCAGGAACCAGAAACTACGAACCAGGGTTGTTAAGAAAACAGCAGGGAATGGGACTCAACGTTTCAGTTCAACAAACCCAATTAATTAATTGCCCAAACCTCACTGCACACGTCCCTTGAAGCCTCTCACTTCAGGATCCTCAAAACACTCTATGTTGTTCCTTTTGTCACCAGAGCCATCCTTCATCCTTTTGTCCCCAGTCATCCAGGACACTTCTTTGCCACTCTACTTGACTTTGGCCCCTGAATAATATCACCTACTCTGATCTATTTCCTTGGGGCCTGTGTGGAGAACTCCAGCTATTGGATAAGCTCATTTGAGGTAAGTTACTAATGGTGCTAATGGTGACTCATCTATTTCTGTCTTAAAGGGGACCTCTCAGCTTGAAGGCCAAGGTGTTGCTGCTCAGAACTTGGGGCACAAACAAAAAACTGGTGTGTGTGTGGGGTGACTTTTGGGAACATGAGTCTGTTTGGGTCATATCAGATAAGTAGCATATTCCTTTGCCTGTACACACAGGGGAGGGATACAGCCTTCTACTGCATTCTAGGACTCTGAATCTCTCTAGTTCTTTTAGAATCAGATAAAACCCTACCTTTTCCAGACAGCCTTTCTTTATTGAAGTAGGGTGCACTGCTTGCTGGCTTTGTCTCTGGACTTGCTGGGCACAGGTTCCTCACAATCCAAATATACTTTAAGGAGTGCACAGACAATTGTCATTTAAGCAATGTAGGTAGTTGTGTATCATAGTTATTTGTGACTAAGAAGTTATAGTTATTCCACTCTCAGGCTGGTGAGCCCTTTTAAGAAACTGAGTTGCTCTGTTGGAATAAAGATTTCAAGTTGAAGGAGTCTATTTACCAACTATAGGTATTAATCAAAGACTAAACTCTGCTGATACTTAATGTGGAAAGAGTACACACACCCACACAAATTCCTAGTTGGAAGTCATTTTATGTTTAAAATGGGACTCCGGGATAAGTGGAAATAGGTACAACATGTTTGGAGGGGAATTTGGCAAATAAAAATCAAAAGTTTTAAAGATGCGCATACATTTTGTTTGTTTGTTTGTTTTTTGAGTTGGAGTCTCACTCTGTTGCCCAGGCTGGAGTGCAGTGGCATACTCATGGCCATCGCAGTCTCGACCTTCTGGGCTCAGGCAATCCTCCCACCTCAGTCTTCCAAGTAGCTGGAATTACAGGCACACACCATCCTGCCCTCCTAACTTTTTGGTTTATTGTAAAGATGAGGTCTTGCCAAGTTGCCCAGGTGGTCTCAAACCCCTGGGCTCAGGCAATCCTCTCGCCTTGGCCTCCCAAAGTGCTGGGATTAGAGGCATGAGCCACCATGTCCAGCCAAGAATATGCATATCTTTTGACTCAGCAGTTCTACATGTAGGAATTTATCCTAAAGTATCGATCAGAGTTGCTTACAAATAATTATGTATAATGGCATATGATGATGTTCCTCAGAGCACTTTTAATAGCAAAATACTAGAAATAAGTCTCATGATAATAATAGATAATAGATAATAATAGAAATGGCTATAATATTTATAACAATAGTAAATGGCTGTAATATTTATAAACTGGAAAATGAAAAATTAGCCATTAAAATTCCTACCTTAGGAGGATATTTGAGAGCTTAACAAAATGCTCAAAATACACTGATGGATTTAAAAAGTCAGTTATAAGAGATAGTGAGTTCACCTAAGTTTTATAAAATACGTACAGTATATGTATGGAAATAAGACCGGGAGGATATACATTAAAATGTTGACAGTGGTTATTTCTGACTGCTTATGTGAGTGATTTTAAATTTCTTCTTTATATTTCAAGTTCAATGAGAATTATGACTTTTATGACCAGAAAAAGTTGATTAAAAATATTGCACTCATTTGTTCAAAATTTCAGCATAGAGAAGTTAGCAAGGTATTGTATAATATATAAGAAAGATTGGCAGACTATAGTAAGCCCAACAAAGATGGTTGGGACAGCTTAACAAAGGAGTCCTGGCTTGGGATTAAAGCAAAGTTGGGTTGGAATCCTGGTTCTGCCACTTCCTAATGGCATATTATTTAACCTAAGCCTTAATTTTCACTTCTGGATAATGGAGACAATAAATTCCACCTTGTGGGGTTATCCTGAGGATGAATGGGGAGCATTCAACAATAGTAGTTATTTTCAGTGATACAGTGTTACAAGGTGGCTCTTCCCAGCCACCTCTGTGTCGTCCATCTTAGTAACCTGGGAGCGTCATACTGGCTCTAGGATTTTCTTATTTATACTCGCAAGTTACTGTTTGAAAATATAGATTTTATTATTATTCAGGAATGGTTAGCAGATAAGAGAACGACTGCCTTTGAAAAAGATAGTTTTTTTTTGTTGTTGTTGTTGTTGTTGAATTGGAGTCTCGCTCTGTCACCCAGACTGGAGTGCAGTGGCCACTCCCGGTCACTGCAGCCTCGACCTGCTGGGCTCCAGCGATCCTTCCGCCTCAGCCTTCCAAGTAGCTGGAATGACAGGCGCGCGCTACCACGCCCGGCTAATTTTTTGATTTATTGTAGAGATGAGGTCTCGCCAAGTTACCCAGGCGGGTCTCGAACTCGCGGGTTCAGGCAATCCTCTCACTTCAGCCTCCCAAAGTGCGGGATTACAGGCTGAGCCACCGAGCCCAGCTAAAGATAGTTTGTTATACTCACAGATCAAGTGGCATGCTTCATGTGGGGAAGCACTGGGACTGGTTGAAACCAGAGAGAGAGGGGACAGTGTGGGCAAGAGCACAGGGGAGACAGAATATGCTGGTTTGAATGATTTCTGTGGGCTCTGGGACACAGGGACTGTCCCTGGTTTTCTGGTACCCAGCCCTAAGGTGATTAGAGCAGCTGGAATGTGACCTACAGCGTGACAACCCGAAAAAGGAGGTGGTTTGGAGTGTGGGCTCTGGATTGGTTGGTTTGTCTTTGAAAGGCAAGCTCCTATGTTTACTGTCCCTGGGAATGGCTGTCTATGGGGGAATAGTCCCTCCAGGGTCAGCAAGGTTCCAAGATGTCAAAGCATCAAAAACACAGAATGAAAAGACACAATGAATACATACACTTATAGGTTGGGGCAAATTATCAATGCCATCTTTTATCATCCCCACAAGGAAAAGGGTCAGACCTTTGGCATAGTTTACAACCCTTGCTAACCTCTGTTTTATAGACTCATAATTGTATTTCTTTTTTTGGCTATCTATTTCTGTGTAATAGACCATCCCAAAACTCAGTGACCTAAAACAACAACCACTTTATTTGCTCATGATTCTGCAATTAGAGCTGAGCTCAACTGGGTGGTTCTTGTGCTGGCCTTATCAGTGGCCACTCATATGACTGCATTTAGCTGGCCTGACAGCTGTGGCTGGGCTCAACTGGAATGCTAGTGTAGCTGGGCCTTAATCTCTCTCTCTCTCTCTCTCCTTCTCCCTCACCTTGAGGACTCAGTGCCTTGCTTTCTCCAAATGATCTCCCCAGCAGAGAAGCTGGACATTTTTTGATAGCACCCCAGGGCTCCTAAGAATGCAGAAGTGGAAGTTGCCAGGCCTCATTAAGGTTGAGTCCTGAAACAGGCACAGCCTCACTTCTGGTACATTCTCTTGGTTAAAACAAATCACAGTTGTCACCCAGAGGGGAGTACAGAAGGTGTGACTCCCAGGAGGTGTGTACACCAGGAGGGTGTTTCACTGGGGGCTATCAAAGTAATGGACGGCCATGGTAGGCGTGGCAAATAATTTACTCTAGCAATTCTTTTAGAGACTCTGAGATCCTGGAGATAGAGGGAACCTTGCAGATTGTCTAGCTCAACCCAAGGAGGAGACAGAGATCCTGATCGTTACTGTCCATAGGGGCTGTATGATGTTCTGGGCTTTCTCTTACAGAAGTGACAAGTTAAATAACTATAATTTTTTTTTTTTGAGTTGGGGTTTCACTCTGTCACCAGGCTGGAGTGCAGTGGCATGATCATGGCTCACTGTAGCCTCTACTTCCTGGGCTCAGGCAATCCACCCACCTCAGCCTCCTGAGTAGCTGGGACCAGAGCTGTGTACCACCATGCCTTGCCAATTTTTATTATTTTTATAGAGATGAGGTTTTGCTACATTGCTCAGGCTGGTCTCAAACTCCTGGACTCAAGCAATCCTCCCACCTTGGCCTCCCAAAGCCCTGGGACTGCAGACATGAGCCACCGTGCCCAGCCCCTTACTTGTTTTGTGGAGAAAAAAGTCTTGAACATATAGGAGTCAGTTTTCAATCAGACCTCAGAAAATGAGGACACACTATATCTTTTAGACAAAGTGTACTAGGCCACTATTGGTTGAAGAACCACTGGAATGACTTCAGAGGAGGACCAGAATGTCACCTATTTGAATTCTCAGTCAACCAATGGGAGGGTTTCTTTTTTTTTTTTTTTTTTTGCCTTATAGGCTTATGGTTAAAAAAAAAAAATATATATATATATATATATATATATATGTGTGTGTGTGTTTTGTACAATTGAATAATTTCCCTTAAAGAAATAAATGCCATCCTTGGAATCAGTAAGATTCATGAATCCTGTCAAATGCCAACTTTCCCTCAAATTCCCCAAATTTCGATCGTTAAAAAAAAAAAAGTCTCTGGTCTGAATTCCTAGGATGGGGTTTGTTCAGCTGAGGTTTCTGAGCGCTTTTCTCCCGTAGACGCCAGCTGCTCAGACTTTCCCAACACAGTGCCCCTAGTGGCAGAAGAGAAGAATGCGTGCTGCTGGCCTCTTACTCTAAATGTACCTGAAAACACTTTTCCTTGACTTCTTCTTCATGTTGTTGTTGTTTTGGTTCATCATCATCTTTATTGCCATGTTACACCCTCATGAACCCTTCAATTCCTTTAGGGAAAGCAACAATAAAGCTGAACAAAAAGCAACGTATGACAGGGATCAGGCAGAGGTCCTCCTTCTGCTGTCTCCAGGGCTTGGCCTCTGTTGCTCTTGAATTCTTCTTTTAATCTATAAAATCTATACCAGTCTGTCCTTCTGCTTTATGGTACATTCATAGTTTTTTAAAACAAAATATAATGTTTTAGATTATTCACTTACCCCAGAGTAAATACCTCCTGTTTTCTGGTCTCCCTCTAATTACTGGCCATCTTTGAAACACTTGGCAATATCAATCGTTCCTTTTATTTTCAATTATATTATTATTTGGCAAATATTAAATCCCTAATATTAAATATTAAATTAAATATTGATCTCCATGGAAAGAGCATATAGTCATAAGCTGCATAACGGGCCACGTGTACACTGGTAGTCCCATAAATTTATGATGGTGTTGAAAAATTCCTGTCATTTAGTGACATCTTAGCCATCCTAATGTCATACAACAGCAAATTACTCACGTGTTTGTGGTGATGCTGGTGCAACAAACCTACTGCACTGCACTATAAAAGTATAGCACATACAATTACATATAGTACATAATACCTGATAATGATAATATACCATGTTATTGGCTTATGAATTTACTATACTCTTAATTATATTTTAGAGTGGACTCCTTCTACTTATTAAGAAAAGTTAACTTTTAACAGCCTCAGGCACGTCCTTCAGGAGGTATTCCAAAAGAAGCCATTGTTATCATAGGAGATGACAGCTCCATGGTGTTTTTGCCCCTGAAGACCTTTTAGGGGAACAGGATGTAGAGGTGGAAGACAGTGATTTTGGTGACTCTGATGCTGTGTAGGCCTAGGCTAATGTGTGTGTTTGTGTCTTACTTTGTAACAAAAAGCTTTAAAAGTAAAAAAAAGTTAAAAATAGAAAAAAGTATAAAATAAGAATATATACAAGAAAATATTTTTGTACAGCTGTACAATGTGCCTGTATTTTCAGGTGTTATTACAAAAGAATCAAAAAGTTTCAGAACATTTAAAAAATTGTGAAGTAAAAAAATTATAGTAGTTCAAAACCAGCCTGGGCAATATAGTGAGACCTTGATTCTACAAAAAAATAAATAAAAAATTAGCTGGACATTGTGATGCATGCCTGAAGTCCCAGCTACTTGGGAGGGTAAGGCAGAAGGATGGCCTGAGCTCTGCAGGTTGAGGCTGTGGTGAGCCATGACTGTGCCACTGTACTCCAGTCTGGGTGACAGAATGAGACTCTGACTCAAAAAAAAAAAAAGAAAGAAAGAAAAAGAAAAAAGCCGGGCTCGGTGGCTCAGCCTGTAATCCCGCGCCTTTGGGAGGCTGAGGTGAGTGGATTGCCTGAGCCCGCGGGTTCGAGACCCGCCTGGGCAAGCGAGACCTCATCTCTACAATAAATCAAAAAATCAGC
>CAUYQG010140984.1:0-13241 GCA_963574415.1 Tarsius wallacei
TGTAGTTCCAGCTACTTGGAAGGCTGAGGCGGAAGGATCGCCGGAGCCCAGCAGGTCGAGGCTACGGTGGCCGGGAGCGGCCACTGCACTCCAGTCTGGGCGACAGAGTGAGACTCCAACTCAAAAAAAAAAAAAAAAAAAAAAAGAATTAAGAAGGGAGGCCAAGCACAGTGGCTCATGCCTATAATTCCAACATTTGGGGAGGCTGAGGTGAAAGGATTACTGGAGCCCAGTTCAAAACCCAGCCTTGGTAACATAGCGAGACATCGTCTCTACAAAAAATCAAAAAAGTAGCTGGGCATAGTGGCACATGCCTATAGTCCCAGCTACTCAGGAGGCTGAGGCAGGAGGATTGCCTGAGCCCAGGAGGTCAAGGGCTTGTGATTGTGCCACTGCACTCCAGCCTGGGCAACAGTGCGATACCGACTCAGAGAGAGAGAGAGGGAGAGAAAGAGGGGGAGAGAGAGAGAGAAAGAGAGAAAGAGAGAGAGAGAGAGAGAGAAGAAAAGGAGTCCTTTATCTTTGTTTCTAAATGAGTCTTGAATCCATGCATTTATTCCTCCAACAGATATAGTGAACACCCACTCTATTCTCAGTGGGGCTGAGCAATACACAGAGATGGTCAGGGTCCAACCAGGAACCACTACAGGTACTTAAAATAGAGACTTTAGTACAGTTCATACACAAGCATTACAAGCTCAGGACTTGCCGGAGGATGGAGAGGCAAAATAGAGACACACCATATCAGGAGCCAATTCCATGCCTCAGGTGGAGGGCAGGCCAGTCCTATGGGAGCTGGAGCCATTGAGGGGAGGCAGCCCCTGCAGACACCCCCAAGCAGAGAGGGAAATAAATACCCTGGTTTCTCCCTCCTTCCCATCCTTTAATGGCTTAGCTGTGCCTCCCATCAGCTGGAAGCCAACTGACATGGAGACCTGAGGAAAACATTCTTCTTCTGGGTCAAACCCCCTGTGATCCAGAGCAGAGCAGAGCACAGCACAGGACTGGTGCTTATGAAGACGAATGCAATAAACTCTCAAGGAATTCCCAGCCTAGAGGAAAATGCCATATATGTAATAAAGAGCTAACATAGAAGTGATTCCAAATCAAGGTTTTGCTTTGGCCAGCCCTTATGGTTCTTGCAACTTAGACCCTGGTTAACCGTGCATTAGAAGGATGCCAGTGAATTCAAGGGTTTCCAGCAAACCTTGTCCCAGCTCCAGTTCTCTTCTGCCACAAATTCACCTTCCTCCTCTTGTATCAATTCCTGGCATCTCTCTTTCCCTCACACCAACATTCTCCCCCTTTTCTCTCTTAGTTTGTTTCCCTGCTTTGACATATAATACGTCCCAGAAAATACGTAGAAAAGATAAACCTGAGCAACGTTTTCACCTGTTATAAATGGATTCAGTTCTCATAAAGCTAGGCAATAGGGTAAAATTTCTGATTTCACCTTGTCTTTGAGGCACAATCCAATTCGATGTAGCATTTTCTCCATGCTTTTCCATCTTGTTATTTTCCTTCATAATTAAACACACAATCAGCCTATGTGCATGGAACATCTGATTGAAGCTTAAGATTCTCATGCTTTCAGCTTACCTAATAATTTCCATCTTTGTTTCAAGCAATGGTTGAATCGAATTAAGGTCATTTGATCTCTGCTTCTTATTACTTGCAGCAGCACCTTGAGCCTTTCTGTTTTCCTGTTATTTTGATCAGATATGGGGAAAATGGAATAAAATATTCAAACAATTGTCGAAACAGGTGCCATAGAACAAAGATGATGGTCGTGCTGGAATGACTAGACTGTGCTCTACCCATGACCACTCAGAATGCATGTTCAGCAGCAGATAGAAAAGACCATGATAAAGCCATTTGAGGTTGTCATTGCTCACCCAGCTGGGTAGAGCCAAAGTCAGTGATCATTGGACTGAAGAATGCTTTGTCCCCAGAAATCTTACCACTTTCATTTTGGACAGAACAAACTCTCACAGAGTGCCAACATTGAATACAGCCTGGCATTGGCGTGGGAGAAAATGCCAAACAGAAATGAGATATGATGTCAGTCCCTATGTCCTTGCGGCTATTTGGGGAGACCAGATTTTGAAAATGGAGAACTGGACCAACCAGCCAGCCCCTGGGACGTGGGGAGTAGAACAGGGACTTTGGGCTATAGGCAGTCAAGGGTTGGATAGAGGATGATCATGGAAGCATTTCCTGGAAGAACTGGTCCAGGATCAGGTTCTCGAAGGATAGGGAATCTTGAGGGATGAGGACAGCAGATGTTCCAAATGAAGACAATCAATACGGGCATTGCTTAAAGGCATTAGAATCAGGCAGTTCTAGATTCTAGTCCCAGCTCTATCACTTCTACCTGCGTGGTCTTGACCAAGTCACATAAACTCTCCAAGCCAAAGAGCCCTCAACTGGGAAACAGCAATAATCACGCTGACCTTTTAAAGTTGTGAAGTCTTAAAGGTGATAAAGTAGCTAAAGTTCTTATCCAGTGCTTAGATAACTCAGTGCTCAATAATAGGAGCTGTTATTATTCTATTCATTGTAATTCTAAAATTCTGCCTTAAGGAGGTCAGCTTTTTCCTGCCTTAAGGAGGTCAGCTTTTTCATCAGGTCATCTTTCTGAGGACAAGCCAGCCTTGCCTCACCCTCTCTCCTTTCTTCCTTTCCATTTCCTCCAAGAGTATTTGTTAAGAAACTTCCTGGATGTGACTGCTTAGAGCACTGTGTTGAGAAGGGTTCTGAGTGCAAGAATTCTAAACGCTGCTAATCTGCAATGGATTAGCAATGTCTTCACAAATACAACATCAAGAAGAGTAAATATGTGTGCTTTGATTTGCTACCAATGCCTCAAGTGAAAGGAAGTCTTCTAATGGAGGCATTTTAGACAAGATGGCAGCCATCAGAGAGCAGTCATCTGGAGGAAGCTAATGGGAGCAGATAAACCTTGGGGCAACATGATGGGTACCTCAACATAGACCTGTTTTGAAGTGAGTTATGTATCCAATGTTAGATCTGGGGCCAGTTATTATTATTTTACAATAACATCTTTGGCCTCCTTAAGTTCACCTTTTGGTGGTTTGTGGAAGTCAGTAATGGGAAGCCTTTGTTCAGCCCCATGACCAATTTGTGTGACATGTGCCTGTCATTTGTCCGTTTACTCCCACATTCCTTCCCCACCCATCTAACCTCTGCACATGGCCTTTTCCAGGCTCACTGACATCAGAGTCTTGGGTGGGCAGTTATCCTGGTCTTCCTCCAGGGTTTCCAGTGTAGCAGCTGCAAGTCTCGCACCCATACACAGCTACAACCCAAGGAGGCAGTGGTGAAAACTGGGGCCTTCTCTACACACATCCCTCCTTTCACCATGGAGGGAATTATTTCTAAGAAGTCCCCTAAAGATGTTCCCTTATATCAAACTGGTCACACTTGGCCTTGTGGCTAATGTTAGCTGCAAAGAAAGTTGGGAAAATAAAATTTGTGTTTCATAGGTTATAATGTAGGCAATGGGTAAGGGATTAGGAACAGCTGTGGGGTAGACAATCAGTGGTATCTGCCCAAGCATTGGTATGTTTGGTGCAAGAATTAAGTGGGTTTATGCATGTGAAACACTAAGCATAGTACCTAGCATGAAATCAGGGCTCAAGAAACATTTTAGTGATATGATGAACGTCTCTATGTATCTGTTGTCTGTCATCTGTCTATCTGTCCATCCATCCTTCCATCTATCCATTCATCCATCTACCCATCTACCTCCCCACCCCATTCATCCATTCCTTCATTCATCGATTCACTCATTCATCTCGACGTTTTTGTTGGTTTTTGGCAGTGGATTGTCACCAGAGTCCTCCACTGATTTCTTTTATTGGATGAATTATTTAATACGCTCTTTGAAAAAAGGCATGAGAACCGCCCCCTACCAAGAAGATACCAATACCTTCTAAGGACTGTGGGCTGTTGACTGCAGGGCATGGTTTTGCTGAATGGGCTATGTGAATTTAAGCCTAGAGCTGAATTTCCCAGGAAAACAGAGATTTTGGAGATAGTATGTGAAAAAATATTAGGAGAGAGAGAGAGAGAAAGAGAGATGTATTAGGACTGGCCATATAAGGGGGGCCTTTGAGAGAGAACAGAATTGGCTAGTGGAGATTTTCATTGAGTTATTTGATACAAGCAATGCAATGTAAATTCCTTTCATTGTCTCCTTCATGATATTGTCTGTGTAATCTACTTCTTTCTCTAGTGATTTTGAGGTGGATTTAAATGTTTAGGGATGAACAGTGGAGTCCTGCTTTGAGCTAACATGGGTCAAATCCAAAGGTGTCCAAGTCTGGAGATGGCCACAAATGGACAACCTGATTAAAAATGAAAGCAGGATTACATTGCATCCTTTTTTTACTCTGGTCAGGGAAGGTTAACAGAGATTGCTTTCCATTTTCAACCCTATCCTATGAAAAGAGACAATGAGGAACATGCTACAATGTTTCTTACATTTGCAGCTGGGAAGAGAATGTCTTTGTATATGACCTGGTGAACAGCTGTGTTCCTGGCATCCCAGCTGACATCTGGACAGGCCTCCATGATCACAGACAGGTGAGGAAGCAGGGGCCATCGGGCTGCTTTGAAAGTCCCAATCACAATTCCATCTGGTTTAACAAGCCTTTCACATCGGTGCCAGGTCACGGCTATGCACACAGCACACAGGGAGGAACCAGACACCAAATGCCACAGCTGGAATAGGATACATGTGTGAAGGATGTCTGATGGTGTCCCACTAAGTAATGGGAACATACAGCAGGGTCAGAGAAGGCCTCTGTTTGTCTTGGGTTCTCCAAAGAACAGACACCCAGGTGTGCAAGAGAGTTTTGAGGGGAAACATCCGTGAAAGAGAAGGGAGGCAGGAGGCACAAGTAGACAGGGAAGGCCTTCAGACAGTGATGGGGTTTGAGGCCGTTGAAGGGAGAGTGAGGAGGAAGGACTGGTGAAGAAGAGCCTCAGGTCATGGCACAGTTCTGAGATCTTGGCCAAGCCAATGGGGAGTCCCCAGGCAACGGACACCCTGGACAGGAATCCCACATTGGGCAAGAACAGGCTTGCACTGGTACTCCTGACATGCTGTCACCGATGGGAAGAGCCTGGAGGAGGCATAGTCTGCCTGGGAAAGCAATGATGGCTCCGAAGGGGCAGATACATGTCCTCAGCATGAACAAGGAGGTGAGTCCAAGGTAGCAGGAGCGCTGGAGCACTGTCGATCCTGCTCCCTGCAGTTGAGCCTTCCACAGGTGATCTGAGCAGTGCCTTTCCATGGCTGCCTCAGCCTCTGTGGGTAAGAAATGTGGAAGCTAATGTTCGATGGATAAATAGGAGTCGGCAGCAGTAGAACATTTCAGGTAGAGGGAACAGCATGAGCCAACGTCCTGAGGTAGGGAGATCATGGCACAGTCAAGAAACTCAACGAAGACCATTGTGGCTGGAGTGCAGAGTGAGGTGGGGCGGGTGGAATAACGGCAGAGAATAAAACTGTAGAGGTAGTTTGGGCCAGATCTCAGACCCGGCAATATCACAGCAAACTCCACCTGGAGATCTGGTTCCCAGATTTTTCCCAGCAAGCTTCATACTAAGTCCTTCTTTTGCCTGTATGCTTCTTGCCCTACCACTTCCTGGCTGGTAGGTGACTTTAGGCAATTTTAAAATTTTGTTTTATTTTATTTATTTATTTTAAAGAGACCGAGCCTCACTGTGTTGCCCAGATTGGTCTTGAACTCCTGAACTCAAGCGGTCCTTCTACTTCAGTCTCCCAAGAAGCCAGGATTACAGGCGTGTGTCACCACACCCAACCTAGGCAATTTTTAAAAATTTTATTGAGTCTCAGTTTCTCTGTAAAATGGGGATGAAAATAATAGTGAGTTGTTATTTTACAGATAAATGAGGTAATGTATGTAAAGGGCTTAGCGTGGTGCTTGGCACAATATAAGAGCTCACTAAGCACAATGCAAGTGGCTGTTAAGGTAGCAGAAGTAACTGCATGGTCAGACCCAACGTCAATATTTTTAAAATCAATAGAATTCATCTGGCAAGAACCTAATAGAAGTTGTAATTTTTTTAAACGCTAAAATTTCCATTTATAACAGCAACTTTAAAATTGGAGTAGAACCACATTTAATCAGAGTTTAAGGAATTACTATTACAAGACCTAATGATGATAATATCAATATAGGAAAGGGGCTCGTCTGTCTCTTTCATCTCCAGTGTCAGGCACCTGCACTAGGCACTGTGCTAAATCCTTCACATGCTCCAATTTGCTCAGCCCTCACAGCAACTCTCCAAAGGAGACATTAACTCCGTTGTATGGGTATGGAAATTGAGGCCCAGAGAGGTCAAATCACTTGCTCAGGTTGCAGAGCCAGGGGGTGGGTGGAGATAGGGTCTCTCTCTCACTCAGAAGTAGCATGCTGTTCCTGTTCAATGGCATGGGCTCCATATGCATCAGTGCTTTGGGGGACACTTTCCTAGAGACTCAAATAAATGAGAAATATTTCTTATTCCCGGATGTTGTTGCAAAGATGTAGCTCTTTCCACAGTTAGTTTTCACATTTATTGCAACACCAATCAAATTCTCAACAGGACCTTTTTTTTGCAAGTGGACAGAGGAGTTTCAGTTTCCACATCGACAAGAAAAGCACAGATTATTTAGACAAAAAGAAAAGAGCTGAAGAATGACTCCCACCCACTGGTGATGTACTAACTATAGTCATTAGCATCTTGGGTACTGCAGTCAGGTGTACCTGGGTTTGAATCCCAGTACTAATGCTTTATAAACTGTGTGATTTGGGGTAGATTAAGTCTCAGTTTTCTCATCTGTAAAATGGGGGGGGGGTACCTGCTTGGCAGGATGGTGAGAATAATATGAGTAAAGCGCCTGACATGGCCCATAAGAAGCTCTTAACAAGTGGCAGCTAGTAATAGTAGCAGTGACAGCAGTGGTATCCGATTAGCAGTTGTAATATCAGATAGCAGTAGAATCAGTGGGGGCTTCTGTGCTGAGGCGTTAGATATGGAGGTGCTAGAATGTTACCCCTGAGCTGGAGCTTGCTCAGATGCCTGATCTTCCTCTGCTCGGCTTGTTGTCTTGTCTCTGGGTGGAATCCTCTGCCCCCAGGAAGGGCAGTTTGAATGGACTGACGGCTCATCCTACGACTACAGCTACTGGGATGGGAGTCAGCCAGACGACGGCATCCATGCGGACCCAAAAGAGGAGGACTGTGTGCAGATATGGTACCGGCCTACCAGCGGTGGGTACTCCTGAGACCAGGGCTCTTGCAGGGGTGTGCCACGGGTGCGAGGGGTGCGGAGGCGCTGTGGATGACCGGAGACTGGCAACCGGTTCAGCACCACGGAGAGCAATCGAAATCGCTGTAGTGTTCGGGGCGTGGCCGTTCTCCACAGTGGATGTTTTAAACAATATTTAAAGGTGTATTGTTGACACATAGACTCTGGTTTGGATGTAAATACGTTAGAGATAGAAACATGAATAAAAGAAAAGCCTTGTACAGAGAGTAGTTAAGGGGCAATGCTTCTGTGTCAGCTCACCAATGCACCAAAGCACAAGCTCCCACCACAAAATATTAGAACCTGAATATTAGAACCAGCCTACACCTGGGGAAGCGTGCAGGTGTAAGTAGTAAAAAGAGTGTAGACCTGAGGTCAAATTCTGACCCTGCTGCTTTCTAGCTCTGCAGGGAATGTCTTACCTTCTCTGAGATTCTGTTTCCTTTTCTGCAAAATGGGCTTAATAATTGTTCCTTCTGTGGGGCTGTTATGAGGCTTACAGGAGGTGCAATTGACCTACCACTGTGGCAAGAGCATGGACTCTGGAGTTGACTGCCCTTGTCTGAACCCCATCTCCACTCCTTATTAATTGTATTGCCCAAAGTGAGCGCCTTAACCTCTCGGTGCCTCTGATTCTGCATCTAAAAAATGGGGCTAATGATGCTTAGCTCACAGGGTTGACGTGAACAAAAAAGGAGGTAATTTATGTTACGTGGCTGCTATGCTAAGTGCTTAGTGTGTGTATTATCAAGTAACAGTCTCATCATTAGCAACATCATTACTCCTCATTCCAATCTTAAGAAACAGAAACAACCAATATTGCCATTTTGCAGATGAGGAAACTGAGGCTCAGAGAAGTTGAGCAACTTGTCCAAGGTCACACGGCAAGCAAAGAGTGGAACTGGATTTCAAACCTAGATCTACAGAACTCCAGACCCAAGTGTTTAACAGCTATTCCCTCTTCGCTCTGTTTTCTTTTCCTAATTAGGGGAGGGAGGTATGGAACAGCTTATTGTCCTGGGAGCCAACCTGGTGCCTGGTAGCCAGAGTTGGGCCAAGTTTCTGGATGAAGTTTGTGCTCTTATCCATGGTGACAAGTCAAGATCAACCTTATGAGAGAGTAGGCTTGTCAAGTATCAGCAAGGAAAGGCTGCCATTAGACGGGAAGGCTACTGGAGAGGGCTTTTATTCCAGTGGAGTGGTAAGGCTACTTTTATTGTGGTGGATGGATCTTCACCCAGATTCTCTGCTTCTTTCCATCACAGCTCTGAGGTCGTGGAATGATAACACCTGCAGCCGGAAGTTCCCCTTTGTCTGCAAGGTCCCATCCCTGACCATTCATTGATGCATTCTTGCCTCCTGGAGTGAGCTCACCTCCAGCATCCACTTGTAGCTGTATCTAGTGTAGACCTGACATGAATAAATGTAAAACATACATGGGAAGTAAATCTCTTGGACAGAGATTTTAAATAAGCAAATCTTAATTATACAGGGTGGTCACTTGGTCCAGTGACAGGAAACCCAACTTAAATTGGCCTAATTAGTTTTAAAAGGAGGTACAGGGTAGATCTCTTGGCCCAAGTAACAAATATCCAGGGGCTGTTCTGGATTCAGAGTCGAATGTCACTAGCCTGGTCACATGCCCATTCTTAAAGCAATCACTCCGGCATATGCTGATTGGCTAGGTCCTGCTTAGCCACACATCCTTCGGGCAGATGCGGGGAGTCAAAATCATCTGAGGGGCTAAGTGTCAGGAAAATGGGAAGATGTTGGTCAAAGGGTACAAACTTTCAGATGAGTAAGTTCTGGAAACCCAATGTACAGCATGGTGACTATAGTTAATCATATTATATTGAATATTTGAAATTTGCTAAGACAGTAGACATTAAATATTCTCACCAAAAACACAGGTAAATATGTGAGGTGATGGATAGGTTAATTAGCTCGAATGTGGTAATCATTTCATGATTATATATGTATATCAAAACATCACACTGTACACTTTAAATATATACAATATTTGTCAACCTTACCACCATAAAATAAATAAATAAAACTATAAATGTGTGTAGGTGTGTGTGTGTATAAATACATACATACCACATGGGCCCAAAGAAGAGGTTTGCTTTCCAAAAGAAAACAGAAATATTACCAGACTCATACATTTCTGATGCAAATGTAAAACAGTAAAGCCACTGTGGAAAACAGTTTTCCTCAAAAAGTTAAACATAGAATTACCATCTGACTCAGCAATTCCACATCTGAGTTTATACTCAGGAGAACTAAAAACGGGTATTCAAACATAAGTGGTCATAGCAACATTATTGATGATAGCAAACATGAAACAACCCAAATATCCATTAGCAGATGAATAATTAGGCAATAATGTGGTGTGTGCACACGATGGAATATGATTTAGGCATCTAGAGGAATGAAATACTGATATAGACTACAACCTGAATGGACCTGGAAAACATTATACTGCCAGCCACAAAAGACTGCATATTGTATGATTCCATATATAAGAAATGTCCAATTACAGTGGCTCAACCTGTAATCCCAGCACTTTGGGAGATCGAGGCAAGTGGATTGCCTGAGCCCATGGGTTCGAGACCAGACCGGGCAACTTGGCGAGACCTCATCTCTACAATAAATAAAAAGATAGCCAGGTGTGGGAGTTGAAGACAATTAGTATTTCCAGCTACTTGGAAGGCAGAAGCGAAGAATTGCCAGAGCCTTGCAGGTTAACGCTGGAGTGACCACGAGCATGCCACTGCCTGGACAACGGAGTAAGACTTCAACTCAAAAAAAAAAAAAAAAAGAAGGAAAGAAAGAAAGAAATATCCAGAACAGGCAAATCTATGGAGACAGAAAATAGATTAGTGGTTGCTAGGGCATGTGTGGAGGGGAAATAGAATGCTGATGGGTATGGGGTTTCTCTGGGGGGAGAGTGACAAAAGTATTCTGCAATTAGATAATGGTAATGGTAATGGTTGCAAAACATTGTGAATGTCAAAGAAGTCACTGAATTGTACCTTTTTTAATGGTTAAGATGATGAATTTTACCTCAACTTTAAAAAATGTTATTAGAAGAAAGAATGCATGCCAGGCAGGGAAAACAATAAATATTTATGACTAGAAAGAGACTTGAACAGGGAGGCAGGAGACCTGGGTTCCATTTCTGATTCTCTGAGCATTATTTCTGCTTTGATATGGACTGGGATGGGGGACTTAAAATCTGGGCCTTCAGTACCAGTAAGAAGGCAGAGGAAGAAAAATATATGCAAAAAAAAAAAAAAAAGAGACACAATTGACATTTGGTAATGTATGCTGCGTCTCAGATTTTGCAAGAAAATCCTGCTGAAAAGGATGTTAAAATGGGACTTTCCTATTGCTTCAGAATTGGTTCTGGGGCCTACAATCAAAAACATCAGGTACTAATTACCTCTCATTCTCAAGAGTAATGAACAAACGAGGCCAGTCAACTACCCTTAGAGCATACATAATGGCTTGCAGAACTGGCCTCGCTGCAGTCAACCACATGAGTGGGAGAAGGCACAGGCTGGGAGCCTTGGCCTTGTGGGGAACATAGTGTCCACAATGAAAAGAGTTTTCACCTTCCCTTCCCATGGAAGTGGAAGGGATGACTTCTCTCCATTTCCAATGTCAAGTGAGCAGAACTCCAAAAATTGCTTATAGGGGCAGGAGATCCTGTGAGGTGAGAAAGGTGGGCTGGCTTCTCACTCCCCAGGAGGATGCTGGCTATGCTGTTAAAACTGTTCCTCCCCAGTTCACCACTAGAAAAGAACTTCTAGTGGGAGTTAGAGACTTCTCAAGAATGCTTAATGCATTTATCTTTGGGAGTCCAGGGGTCTAAGGAGGGAAAATTTCCCTCTAACCTTTTATGTTCCTTTCTGGGGACCTGTGAATTAAACTGACAAGTGATAGATTAACAGAAGAAAAGGCATACAAGTTTTATTGATAGTTTTACGTGCACAGGAGCATAACAGGAAAGAAGGGAAAACCCAAAGCAGTAGTTAGACTTGGGGACTTACAACAAAGGGAGATAAATTGTGGAGAAGTAACTAGACAAAGGAAAAGTTGGGAGGGTTGGATTTCTATAAGCAGCAAATTGTGGGAAGAAGACAGGGAAATGGACGGTAGATCGGTGTTGTTTAGAAGGGTTGTTATGCAGACCACAAGTCATTTCCAGAGTCATTCATCCTTTCTTGGTATGGGAGAAAGGCATACCTTTACAAATGGACATCTATGTCACACTTACAAAGGGAAATGTATGCTCTTGTTCTGGGCAAATGTGGGGGACAAGGGCAGAGAGTGCTTCCTGTTTCTACCATTTCTTTCTTTCTTTCTTTTTGAGTCAAGGTCTTACTCTGTCACCCAAGCTGGAGGGCAGTGGCATGACCACAGCTCCCTACAACCTCAACCTTCTGGGTTCAGTTGATCCTTCTGCTTCAACCTTCCTGGCATGCACCTCCACACCTGGCAAGTTTGGTTTTGTTTGTTTGTTTTAATTTTTGTACAGACTAGGTCTTGCTATGTTGCCTAGGCTGGGCTGTTTCTGCCATTTCTTAATTGTCTTCAACTCAAAATAATCCTTATGCCAAAGTGCATACTTTGGAATAGTATATGTTGATCCTTTATAGGGGTATTCATGAACAGATTCTGATGCTTACTGGGATCTCAAGTTAGGAAACTTTCTGTAGTTATCCAAAGCAGAAAGAAGAAAGAGGGCAGTGGTGAGTGGTCCTGGAAAGAAAAGGATGAGCACATGGGCTTGGGATGTTTCAGAGGAGGCCTATAGTGTTCCCCTGGTCCCATGGGAAGAATCTCAGGGGTTAGAGCAGCTACACTGTGCCTCAGCTGCCCCGTCTGTAGAATGAGCACAGTAAGTATCTACATCACTGAGGTCAGAGTTCAATAAAATAGTGTATGTGGAGGTTTCGAACGATGTCTTCACATAGAGCTATGTAAGTTCAGTGTTATTATTGTATTGGTTGGCTATTGCCACAAAACACCATGTCATCACAAGCACTCCAAAACTCTGTGGCTTAAAACAATCATCATGTATTATAACACATGCATGGATCAGTTGGGGTTTGACTGATCATCTGTGCTGGGCTCCACTGGCCAGCTCCATGTCTCACTGTAGATCTCAAAGACAGTTAGAGTGGCTCTGCTTCATTTTCTTTGGGTGGGTGGTCTAACTGGGGCTTGCCTTTCTCCTGGCAGAGGCACAGGGGGACAATCAGAAACAGGAAAGGCCTCTCAAGGTCCAGGCTCAGAACCGGCATGTGGTCAGTTCTGCCCATGTGCCACTGGCTGAAACTAGTCACATGGCTAAGCCCAAAGCCAAGAGGTGGGGCGGGGGGGAGGGTGAACATACTTGCTCACTTGTGGGGGACCAGCCCCCGTGGGGAGATTTAGAGTGTCCCTGGAAAGGTGTGGTGGCGTCGGCAATTATTCCTGGGGAACAAAGAGATTAGACTCCTGTCTAGTGCAGGAGCCGATACACTGAGTCTAGACTCCCGTCTAGTGCAGGAGCCGATTCTGCAGAAGAGATAGATATAGAAAGAAAGAGAGAGAAAGAAAGAGAATGGACCACTGTTCAAACGGATTGAGCAGAAGCCGTTTAATGGAGGTCTCCATGCTCCTTTTATCCCAAATTTTGCAGGCTAAATCACAAGACTTTCACGTGAACACAAGCCAGGTGGATGAGAGGCATCCCCCACCCTCTGGTATGAGGAAGGACAATCCCAATTAAATCACAAGACATTTACATGAACACAAGATGAGGTGGGTGGGGGGTGTCCCCCACCCACCAGGTGCTTCCTCAAGCTTGAGGAAGGGCAATCTCAATTAAATCACAAGACATTTAC
>CAUYQG010140985.1:0-22483 GCA_963574415.1 Tarsius wallacei
TTTCTATGGCTAGAAGATGCATTCTTTTTTTTTTTTTTTTTTGAGTTAGCAGTCTCGCTCTGTCGCCCAGACTGGAGTGCAGTGGCATGCTCCCAGCCACCGCAGCCTCGACCTGCTGGGCTCAGGTGATCCTTCTGCCTCAGCCTTCCAAGTAGCTGTAACTACATTTTTAACCTAACTTCACCATGAAATTTTCCTTATTGAGTTGAGAACTTTCACCTTTCCAGTTAAAGGAAGCCTTTTATGGCGTCTCTTTGATGGATCCTAATAGCCAGCATCAGTACTTTGGTGCCTGGGGGCCATTATTAAGTATAATAAGGGCTATTTGAACACCAGCACTGCAGAGCTGTGACAACAGTTGATCTGATAACTGAGGTGGCTGCTAAATGACTAAGGGCTGGTGGCCTCTGCAGTGTGGAAACACTGGACAAAGGGAAGATTCCTATCCTCAATAGGAGGGCAGGAGATTTCATCATGCTTCTGAGAATGAAAGACACACAACTTAAAACATAGGGATTGTTTATTTCTGGAATTTTCCGTTTAATATTTTTGATCAACCATGGGTAACTGCACTTTCAGGAAGCAAAACCGAGGTTAAGAGGGAATGGCAGTATAACATCAGGAAATATAAGCAGGCTGCTTTATTGGGCTACAGCTGAGAATTTTCATTCAACATGCCCTTACCCCCGTCTGTTGTGTAAACGCTTGTCTAAGATCATGCCTTTGACCATCATTTCATGAATTTGAGCACAGACCTCTTGTCTCACTTGCCTCATGGTTCCCATATTTCCAGGGCTAAGTTTGGAAATTGGAGAGCAGAGATGATCTTCCCTCCCAAGTCTGTTCTTTTCGTGCTATTTTTTTTCTAATAAAGGTGAGAAAACAAATTTTCTTTTATAGCCTATGATTTTTGGGTCATGTACATGAACAAGAAGGGGGCTTTATTAGGTTTGGCCTCTGAGAAGAATGTAAAATATTGAATTTCTCCTTTAAAAAGATAACAGTCTTGATTAAATAAATATATCAAATAATGAAAAAATATTTTAGTTCCATCCTGGTCAGTTGTTATAAAAAAGCCAGGGAGGAGGAGGAAAAGAGAAGCTGAAAGAGCCTTCAAGGAATTAAGGAGACTAACGGGGTAGAGAGGCCTGAAAGGGAAAAAAGGAGACAGGGAAAGAGAAAGAGAGGGGAATCTGTCAGTCCAAAGATATGTTAACTTTTATTTCCTCCTCTGCTTGCTTATAAGGGGAATATGAAGCTCACTGAAATCGCACCTTTGGTCAAGATTACAGAGAGGGGACGTTAGGACTATATTCCAGCACTCTGGACTCCTAATCTGGTGTTCGTCCTTTTACACCCCATTAAGAAACCACTTTTCAAATTCTTGGAAAACAAAACAAAAACACAAGCCAACCACAACAATAGACAAAGCATCAGAACTCTTAGTAACTCTTGTCTTAGAGAGCCTTTCTTGCCTGCTGAAGATGATGCTGTGTGTTGTGATCTGGAGAGGAGAATGTGTGTCTCCCCCAGGTATCTTTTGTGTTCTT
Source organism: Tarsius wallacei (assembly GCA_963574415.1). Lineage (NCBI taxonomy): Eukaryota > Metazoa > Chordata > Mammalia > Primates > Tarsiidae > Tarsius > Tarsius wallacei. The sequence continues at coordinate 1,551 of CAUYQG010140985.1, forward strand.
AAGCTGATGGCTTCCCATGTTTGGAATTGAGCATGACTGTGCTATACTGAGTTTGTGTTGAATTATACTGTACATCACTGCTCAGGATAATCTAGCCATCTGTCTTATTTGGTAGTGCATGCATGCATTTATTCATTCCCTCATTCATTGAGTAGCTATCATATACTAGGCATTGTGGGGGTTCCAGATAGTATGCGAGTAGTCATTGACCTAAAGGAATTACAGTCCTGGTGGGCCAGATATGAGAGAAATGCCACTGTGCCAGAGGTTGTGGAAGGAGAGGGAAAGAAGGGATGAATTCTGTGGCGAGATCTTGGTGGAGGAATGGCTCATTTGACAGTGCTCTGAACTTGTTGACTAAACTCCTGAGGTATAAATTGGACTTAAGAGGCCAATTGACTTAGGTTTTCATGTATAAAATCCTTATACAGATTGTTGAAAGTGATTAGTCTTCTGTCAAAGTATGCTTTTGCCATCAGGCAGAAATGAAAACCTTTAGTCTTTGCTGATACCCATATGTCCCAGGCTGGCTTTTTGAGATTTGGGCAGTGAGAGGGACTGGGAGGGTCCTTAAATCAAGTGCTCGCTAATTTGTGGCATCTTCTAACAGAACTTTGGTCTATGATGATTGCAGGTGCTTTGTTTCACCGTGGCACCCCCTCCTTGTAATAATCCTAAATATGACTCAATTAACTGTTAGATCTGTTACCTTCCTTTTTAACTTCCCAAGCCAGTTTTACTCCCTGATAGGAAAAACTTCTTTAGTCTGAAGAGACATCAGTCAATTCTGTTTAGAAGTACTTGTTGGAAAATGCTTTATGGTGTAATACTGGCGGGAAATGGTCTCAGGTATGCAGGCGTTATCTCAAACATGCCCAGGAAACCCACCTATGTTAAACGTGGGCCAATGGCAACCTCTTGGGAGGAAGTGGGGAGAAAGAGGTGAGCTGGTGGGTTCCTTTTCCCATTGGTTGAAACAGAATTGCTATGGCAATTGGGTTGGGCAGGGGAAATGAAACTTTCTGGGATCCTGAACTTAAATTGGATACTTGGATACTCCAGTCTGGGGGAGCTGAATCAAACCATTGTGCCTTCAGAACAGCTTTGGAGCCCCTGAGTTCTGAGGTGAAAGCAGGATGAAATATGTTCTTATACTCTGCATATTGAAGCTGCTGAAAGCCCACCTTTCTGCAGGCAGAAACAACCAGCAGGCAGTGGGTAGGAAGGGCTTCTTAGATTAGATAGTTACAGTATAAAACATGCATATTGAAGATGATGTGTGACCAGACAGCCAAGATGAAATGTGCTTAATTGAGTAATTTCATCTATCAAAGTTATTAGAGGTTTTTCAATAGGGCCCAAATATGATGACTTAAGAGCTGCATCATGATAATGGCTATTTGTCTGCTGGGACTTTGTAGTCCTCAGAACAACTCTTTGGAGATGTTATCTCTAGGTATTCTCGCCATTTGTTCAGGGTCTCATACTGGCAGAAATTATAAGGCTAGTTCAAGGTCACACAATCAGAAAGTGGCAAAGTCCACAAGCTAACACCAGAGGATTTCATTCAAGTGGAATTTTCAAGAGGATTTGTCAGGGCAGTATCATACATGCATGCTCCCCTGCCAAGGGCCTGAGCTTTGAATATCTGTAGAATAAATGGCACACAGATTTTCCAGTCTGTTTGGTAAAGCTCACAGATTTATATATGTTTATATTTATATACATATATATGTATATATATATGTGTGTGTGTTTTTCCCGAAGGAAATCAAAACTTAGAAATATTTAGTGGCAGAAGTCATGGACATGCTGAAATTGTAGAAATGGAGAGAATGACAGACAGAGGGCATGGTACCCTGAGGTCCTCAGTGCCATTGCTGGGACAGGAATCCAATCTTCTAACCTCTGGAGGTTCTTTAGAGGTACCAAACTATCGGGGTTAGCAAAATCTCAGCTCAGTTTCTGTTAGTGCTTTTCTAATGATTCACAGATATTTATTTATTCAACTAATATTCCTTGAGCACCTCCTTTTTGCCCCTACTGCGTGAGGGATAAATCAGTCTAAGGGAAACATAATGTCTGCTTTCATGAGTTATTGTCTTGGAAATTCTTCACCCTGGCAAAAATCAGTAAAGCAGTGTTTATCTGTGGGTTATCTCTGCATATTATTGTCATTTAAATGAGTCATAGTAGATAATGACCATTCTGAATTTTCTTTTTTTGTGTTACCTTCCTAGCATAATGCTTTAATTTTTAATTTTAGATTCAATGGGTACATATGCATACTCGTTACATGAGCATATTATGTAGTGGTGGGGACTGGGCCTCATGTTGTTTTGAGTTATTTAGTAAAAGGAATCCCAAAATGTTTCTGCAAAGTTACATTTTTTTCTTTCATACTTAACCGTTTGCAGATAGATAATTGGAGATTTTGTATGACTAACATCAAATTTTCATTCATTTTTAGCATCCGTTGACAGTTTTCTAATTCTGAGAGCTTTTTCCTTTCCTTTCCTGTTTATGTCTCAGTAAAGATTTATGGATTTCTTTGTTACTCAGTGGGTTCTGATTCACTGTTATCATTATTTATTTGAATGCTTTAACATGATCTCAGATTCATCTTGTGAGACCCCTTCAAGCTAGCTTGTCTGTTCTTTGGACCCATCTTCACGATTCCTTGGATGTTTCCTTATTTTGTGGTATAAGAAGAAGGTGTTTGTGGCCTGTCTTGGAATCATCTATTTCTTCAAGGAGCCTTTGGCTCCTTTTAGGGGAGAGTGATATTAGAAGCAAGGTCTGGGGACTGGAGTGCTGTCAGCTACTGTGTGTCATTGCTTCCAGGGCCTCTCTGTGGATAGAGCTGGGGGTGTATATGTGTGTGAGAGAGAGTGTATATAAGCATTAATTAATTGGTTGGTTTTTCTATAGCTCTTTATATTTTATTGTTGGTTTTTACAAAACTAATGAAGGTATGAGTCTACTTAAACACAAATATGTAATTTTGTCTATGTATCTCTCTTCTGTTCTTTTAATTTAACAGGTGGCTCAACCCCTTGTTTAAAATTGGTCACAAACGGAGATTAGAAGAAGATGATATGTATTCGGTGCTTCCAGAAGATCGCTCAAAGCACCTTGGAGAAGAGCTGCAAGGGTAAGCAAGAGGCAGTAAAGAGAAGGGTAAGGAAGAATGGAATTTCTAAGTGTGTTTGGGATGGATTTTGCCTTCCTGGGTCCCATGCCTGCCATAGGGCCTGTCTGTACCCTGTGTCCCCTGACATTCCATGTGTGCTCACCTCCCCCAGGCTGACTCTGGGCTCTCTGTGCCTTCGTAGATGTGGAGGGAGCCAGCACCAAGGCCTCAATGCCCAAGATCTGTCCCCAGAGGTGGTTTCACTGGAGGAAGTCACCCAGCCGGCTTGAATGTTGTAATGATGAGGCTGTAAATCTAGCAAAGCTTGGGAGGAACTTGTTTTTCAAAACCAGAGAATTCCCCTGAAGGTCTGTTTTTCTGGTGCTACAGATTCTGGACCACACATCCTTCAGGAGCCCTAGGAATAATTAGCCAGCTATATTTATGGGACAGCTACAAAATGCCCCATCCTAAACACTTATCTGCCACTCTTGCATCTCCCCTTTTACCCTTTGGCAGGGCATGCTTTCACTAAGCTTTCTTCTCGTTGTAGGTACTGGGATAAAGAGGTTTTAAGAGCCGAGAATGACGCACAGAAGCCTTCTTTAACAAAAGCAATCATAAAGTGTTACTGGAAACCTTATTTAATTTTGGGAATTTTTACATTAATTGAGGTAAAAGCTTTTACACACACTGAATTGTTTTTCCGTATACATGAAGTAGACATGCTAGCTATTGATCAGTATTGAAGTGGATGTGGGAACCGGAGGGAAGAAGAGGCCAGATGGTGTTTGGAAGAATTTTAAGGTCTGAGGATAAAACATGTCTAGGAAACATGAGGCAGTTCTGCAAGTAAAATGGATAAGTACTTAAGAACTTATTTTCTGTGTAAAAACATGTTTTTATTAGTGACTTTTTGTTGTTGTTTTTGAGACAGAGTCTTACTCTGTCCCCAAGCTGGAGGGCAGTGGTATAATCATAGCTCACTATAGCCTTGAACTCCTGGGCTCTAGCAGTACCCCCATCTCAGCCTCCTGAGTAGCTGGGACTGCAAGCATGCACCACCACACCCAGCTAATTTTTGTTTTTGTTTTTTTATAGGCACAGTGTCTCATGTTGCCCAGGCTTGTCTTGAACTCCTGGGCTCAAGCGATCCTCCCAACTTGGCCTCTGAGAGTGCTGGATTATAGGCTTGAGCCACTATTCTTGGCATTTTTTTTAGACCAATTAAAATAGTGTAGTGGAAGGATAGCACTGAAAAAAGGCACTTTATACTATGCTAGGACAGTGTTGGTGCTCAGTAAATGTTATAAATGCTAAGAGTTATCCTTGATCAAAAGAGGATCCTATGGCCTCCAAGAGTATGTGCCCTGTGGTTTGCAGGAAGTAAATTTGGATCAGAGCCCAGAACAGTAGAAGACATTTTACAGGTGTTCAACAAATACTAGTTAACTGTGCCAAATCTGTTCAGTGCTTTCCCGGGAAGGTATTGTCATCTTCCCCCGCCCAGGGAAACAGAGCTCAGGGGCTTGCACCTGGATTGGCTATGGTGCCTCAGAGACTGGAGCTGGCTTTGAGCACCCAAGAGCTGCCCCTTCCCAGCAGGCCAGGTGCTGTGAGCCCAAAGCCCCTCTGTGGAGGAGGCCCGCCTTTCCTTTGAATCCCAGGGAATTCATGCAGCACCCATTCTGATATCTTGTCCTTGGTTGTTGGAGTGAATTGCCGGTTGGAAGGTGCAGTCTTGGTTTCTGGCATTGCAGAGAGCACAGAAGCACATGTTCTATAGAAAGCCAGGAGGGCAGTGAAGTCCATTATCTTGAAGGGCCTCCATAGAGGCCCACCAGTAACACAGTGTTCTGCCTGGGGGCATGGTGCAAAGTAGCCTTCCTGTTCTGATCAAGAGCCTGCTGCAGGGCATGATGAAGATCCAACTGGCTGGTTTTTGTCCTTCATGGTATCTTAGTGCTGACTTAGGGACATTGGTCATCCTGAGAACCCATGAGAGTAGCAGGGTAGAAGTTGCCATTGCTACGAAAGGGTGGCTTTAAAGTTTGGAGTGTAGGGAGTTGTCATGGTGCATTTGTTGGGGATGAGGAGGGTAGGCCAGTGAGTTTGTATGTGGGACGTGCAGCTCCTATGGAATGTGTATGTTGAGGGCACCTTGGGCATTGGGGAGATAGGTAGGTGACCTCTGCCTTATGCCATTGATGACAACCAGGGGGATCTGTCCAGTAATAGGGCTCTGGATGGTCCTGGGAGGTAGGTGTTCTCATTGGTGATAAGGATGTGTTGGCCAGCATGCCAGATGGTGCCAGCTTTGAGAGGGTATTGCCCTTGCCTGTATGCAGCTGTGGCTTTGCAGAGGGTGGTGATGAGAGGACGCAGGAGCCCCTCAAGCTTTCCTAGTGATGGCATTTCCACATGGTGACCGTAGGGTGACAAGCTGGTATTGTGTGACCTGTGTATGCATGATTGCCTGGCCAGATGCAGCTGTGCAACCTTGGAAAGCAGAGCTGTTTTCTGCATGTCACTTAGCTGGAGCCTCTAGTGCCTGTGGCTCATGCCAGGTATCTAGTTGAGTGTGGGCAGGAATGGGCGGCCCCACAGAATCCTCTATTGGGTAGGCCTCCCGCTGCTACCCCTGGTTCTCTGGTTTTCGTTTGTTACCAGCAGCTTAAGAAACTGATAATAGGATCATCTTCAAGGAACTGAGATTGTGGTTGTCCCTGCTGTCATGGACTGCCAGCAACTTGGTGTGTGGAGCTCACCAGTCTCTAGGTGGTGACTGGATCCATCTCAGAATGAACTGCCAGTCTTGCCCGGCGAGCTTTTGGAAGAAGTAGGCATAGAGGTAGAGACTGCAGAAAACGGTATTTCTGCTCAGAGTGGGCAGGCCCCACTGTGTGCTGGGAGCATTGATTTCAAAGCCTGGGTAACACTTATTGTTGGTGGGGATGGGTTGGGGATGGGGGAGACATGGGGAGGCCAGGATTGAGGGGTGCTTAATACAGGTGCAGCTGGTAGAAGGCTGGCCTCTCTTTTGGAAGGTTGGTTGTTGGAAGTCATGGCAGAAGAGTGGAGAGTAGAGCAACTGGCAAATGTGAAGGGCTTGTACTCAGTAGTAGAACTCGCAGCGTAGTGGGAGTACTCCTTAGAGTGGTAGTAGTACTCCTCAGCAGTAGCAATGGTACTGCTTAGCAGTGGTAGTACCAGTAGCAGCAGTGGCAGTGTTAGTAAGGGCTCATACTCATAGTAGTTATAATAATAATAGTAAGTACTTGAAAAATATTATATACCAGGAACTTCTAAGAGTACTTTAAATATAATATTACTTTTACTCCTTTGACTGACTCAATGAGATAGAAGGTATTCTTACACACTCTGCTTTCGAGAAGAGGACACTTGGTTCCAGGCAATATGTAATGTGCCTAGGGTCACACAAAACATAAATGACAGAGATGAGACAGAGTTTCAGATGCTCTGAGGGACCTAACCATCTCTAGTCTAATAACTTGTCCTGTGTCGTGAAGGCTTGTCTTGAGAACTTTGTGATTAGAATCTCAAGTGCATGTTTCTTGAGCTTGGCCTAGGAATTATAAATCAGATGCTAAGAGCTTCAGAGGTTGTAGAATATGGTTGTGGGAAGTCAACTGGAGATCATATATAACCCAAAGTTATCACAGTTATCATGACTCCCTGGGCCAGAAAGTCATAGGAAATGGTGGAAAGTGGCTGGGGTGTTGGCCAGGTCAGAGCATCATGGAATACTCAGGTCAACCAGGAGCCCTATAGAAAACTGTCTCCCAGCTGGGCTCGGTGGCTCAGCCTGTAATCCCGCGCTTTGGGAGGCTGAGGTGAGTGGATTGCCTGAGCCCGTAGGTTCGAGACCCACCTGGGCAACTTGGCGAGACCTCATCTCTACAATAAATCAAAAAATCAGCCGGGCATGGTAGTGCGTGCCTGTAATTCTGGCTACTTGGAAGGCTGAGGTGGAAGGATCACCGGAGCCCAGCGGGTCAAGGCTGCAGTGGTGGCCGCGAGCGGCCCCTGCACTCCAGTCTGGGTGACAGAGTGAGACTCCAACTCAAAAAAAAAGAAAGCTGTCTCCCTCTCATCACCATCCCCCAAATGGATGAAGTCTGGTTGCCCTGCTGACCCAAGTTCTAAAACATCTACGCTGTTCAAACACTATTATGAGTTGTCTCCTTGGATGGACCAGGAGGAAGGTTGTGGTCTTGGGTGGTGATGAAATTGGGACTCTGACAGTCTGGGTAGAGGTCGCAGTCCCTGTGTTTTTACTTATCAAGGGCATCTGGTTTCCTCTCAAGCAATAGTCACTCTGTACTTTCAGAAGTCATTGACCTGAATCATGGAAAAGGGGTTGTTTGTGTGTGTGCATTTACTTGGTAAGAGTGAGGACCCCAGATTGGTCATTAATATGGGGGCAGCTCTTCTGTTCTGGTGTCTGAACACACTTTCCTACTTGCAGGGTGGGCACCAGGCTTTGGGTATTAGGATGGCAGACTGTGTGGACCTACAGTGCTGGTGGCAGGCATGGCTGCTGTGCAGTGAAGCCTGGACTTTTCCTAGGAGAGTCCTTACTTGTTGGTGCTATGTTCAGATCAGTATCTTAGTGGTTTACTGTATAAGATTAGACAGTGGCCTACTATTTCCTAGATAAGTATCGTGACTAGCAGATGTTGCTTATTTTAGCTTTGTATCTTTAACATAGTAACCGGTAGAACTTTTAATTCTGAGCTCAACTAGAGGTAAACCTTCAACTCTTTTTTTTTCCTGGCAGTAAAAAGAAGCTTGAATTCCAGTGCTGATACTCTTGTTTTCTTAGACTTGCCTGTTGACACTACTGTTTTGAAGAAGTTAGGAATGATTTCTTAAGATGAAGCTAGTGAGTGTCTGTTAATTTCAAAAATTATTTCACGTGTATTTGGGATTTCCAATCCTTAAAGCTAGTTGTTGACTTAGAATGCTACTTTCATAATTGTTTTTATGAAGTGGCTTTTCTTTTTGTGATTGTGTATCTGTGCTGCTTATTGATCTTTGTATTTTAGCATTTTGTTTAAAGCAGACCTACCTTTGCCATGACCTTCAGGCCCTGTTTAATTCTCCTGGTGTGCAGAACACCTGTGCAGTGTGCATATGACTCGTTACCCAACCAGAAGGCAAGCAGGGCCTTCCCTGTATATTCTTGGTGGCACAAGCAAGAAGAGGCAGGGTGACACCAGTTCAGAGATGGCTTTGAGGTTGGGACTTCAAAGTAGTTCAGACCTCTGTCGTGTGGGAGTTGAGGAATGCTTGTAATGCTTGGAGAAATAAGTCCTAGTCTAATGGTGAACACAGTGCTCTTGCAGGCCAGTGCTAATTGGAACAGATCAGCCTGTGAGTTCCCGGCACACCTGTCCCCTGTGTCCACCTCCACGGTGACTATAGTGGAGACTGAGTAAGTTTCTACCGCCCAGAGCTCTCCAGGGAACCAGGAGGAGCTTGGGAAGCCTCTGCACAGGCCAAACCATGACAGTCTTCTTCCTCGGGGTCTTTTCTTTGAGACATGAGGTATTTTTTTTTGGTTTTGTTTTGTTTTTTGTTAACTTTAGTTCTACATTTCTTAGTCAACTGCTTGACATGTGGGCCAAACTTACATGTGATTTTTTTTGTTTTTGTTTTCCTTAGGTTTTTTTTTTTTAATTTTTTTTTGAGTTGGAGTCTTACTCTGCCGCCCAGACTGGAGTGCAGTGGCCACTCCCGGCCACCGCAGCCTCGACCTGCTGGGCTCCCGCGATCCTTCTGCCTCAGCCTTCCAGGTAGCTGGAACTACAGGCGCGCACCACTATGCCCAGCTAATTTTTTATTTTATTTTATTTTATTGTAGAGATGAGGTCTCGCCAAGTTGCCCAGGCAGGTCTCGAACCCGCGGGCTCAGGCAGTCCACTCACCTCAGCCTCCCAAAGCACGAGATTATAGGCTGAGCCACCGAGCCCAGCTTTTCCTTTGGTTTTTAAAGAACATTTAAAAAATACAAAATAGTACAGGATACTAAGCCCCTCTCTTTACCCCTAAGCCAACTTCAACAATTATTAACTCATGACCAGCCTTGGTGTATCTGAAGCCCAGTTCATGCTCCCTTCTCAAGATTACTTTGAAGCAGTTCCTAGACATCACATCATTTTATCTATACATATTCTTGTATATATCCTTAAAAGATAAGGAATCTTTCCCATATATAATTGTAATCAGTTATACATACACATTCACACTAATAATTTAATTTCACCAATATCTAGCCAGTGCTTATATTTATTTATCTTATTATTATTTTATAATTTGAATCAGTATCCACATAAAATAAGGTGCAATGTTGATGTAGATTGTATGGGCTCCTTCTCTCTTTCTCTTTCTATCTTTCTCTAATTGAAGAAACCACATTGCTTGTTCTGTAGCAATTCCCACAGTCTAGATTGGGCTGATTGCATGCTCCCCACCATCACTTAACATGTTCCTCTGGTACTTAGCTTGATCCAAGTCAGATTTGATTATTTTTCTTTTTTTTTTTCCATTCCTCCTTTTGGCAGAATTCCTTCATAGGTAGGACTGTAGGGCTGTGTACAGCCATTATGAGGTACCTAATGCAGGTCTGGTTGTCTCTTTTTCTTTTTTTGGGGGGGGGGTAGTTGGGATCTTACTCTGTGGCCCAGGCTGCACCTTGACCTCCTGGGCTCAGGCAATCCTTCTGCCTCAGCCTCCTGTGTAGCTGGGACTATAGGCTCATGCCCCTATGCCCAGCTAATTGTTTGATTACTTTTTGTAGAGACAAGATCTCTCTATGTTGTCTAGACTGATCTCGAGCTCTTGGTCTCAAGCAATCCTCCCTCCTTGGCCTCCCAAAGTGCTGGGATTACAGGTGTGAGCCACTGTGCCTGGCCTGGTTGTCTTTTTTTTTCTTTTTTTTTTTCCATTCCTCCTTTTGGAATGGAAATGTGAAAAAAAAATGTGTGTGACATTTGGATTTATTCGTAATCATTGCTTAAGGTCTATTAATTCATTAGAGGGTTGTAAAATGGTGATATTACCTGAAATAGTTCCATAAAGAGAAACTTTACCATTGTCAACTCTTTGGTACCTTGAGTATGTATAGGTATGTACAGGTAAAGCAGGATAAATTATTTTGTTACCTTTTTTTAAACCCAGCTTTCAAAATAATGAATGATTCTCCAACATTTTCCTGTTGGGCTAATGAGGTTTTGTTTTGTTTTGTTTTGTTTTTGAGTCAGGGTCTCAGTCTGTTACCCAGGCCAGAGTGCAGTGGCATGATCATGGCTCACCACAGGTTCGACCTTTTGGGTTCAGGTGATCCTCCTTTAGTCTTCCGAGTAGCTGGGACAACAGGTGCATGCTACCACACCTGGCTGATTTTGATTTTTTGTAGAGATGAGGTCTCATTTTGTTGTTCAGGCTGGTCTTGAATTTTGGGCTCAAGCAATTCTCCCAGCTCAGCCTCTCAAAGTGCTGGGATTACAGGTGTGAGTCATTGCGTCCAGCTGAGTTTTTTGTTATTGTTTGTTTTGTTTTGGTGAGTATCATTATGAGGTCAGGGATTTAAACATTTCTGATATGCTTTGGTCCATTACACTTATTATGCTTATACCAAGCTTTAGCCATCTTTGGGCAGTGGGAGTCTGTTGAGGTTGGGTCCTGAGTCTTTTGTACATACTCTAGTAGTTTTTACTAGTTTTCTTGTGTGACGTATGTTTCTGTCTCAGTTTTTGCCTCAACTCTGGAATCAGCCATTTCTCCAAGCAGCCTTGATTCCTTTTAAAGGGAAATGATATCTAGAGACTGTAGTCTGGGCTCTAGAGGTGCTCATTGCTGCTGGATTGGTTATTGTTTCTTGGCTTTCTTATTGCACAAAGCCAGAGAATGAAAATATATACATCATGAGTTTATATGGTTATTTCCAAATCAGATTTGGGACACTCATGTTTTTTACTTAATCCTTAACACTTTATTTCTTTTCTCCCTTCATCTGTTTGTTTTCTTTTCTCCCATGCCTAATCCTAGTTCTCAATATATCAAAATAATTACTTGTTTTATTTTAGAATGTCAACACTATCACCCATAATATGATTTCTGAAAACAATTTAATACTATTTTTTTTTTTTTTTTGCAGTATATATTGTTGTTAGGGAAGGTATTTTCATTTTCAGGTTATTTTGTTTAAAACCTTTTCCAGTAGTTCCTTTTTTTGTATGGTCACATTTGCTTCATTTTACTCTCTGGTTTTAGGAACTACTTTTTATAAATTTAAGTATGTTTTATACTTTCATATAATATTTTCAAGGTTCCAAATTCAAATCTACAGAAGAGATTATTTTTAAAGAAGGCTATTGTCCTTGCCCCTTTGACTCTATTTCCTCTCTTTAGAGGTAATCTTAAAAACAAATTATGATTTGTCCTTTTACTTTCTAAATATAATCTTTTTTAAACATTGAGTTTTCCACTGTGTAGGACAGAGGGTCTCAGTTTCACTGTTGAAACCTCAGGATTCTAGGTTCCTCAGAGTGTTTCTTGGAAGCATGATATATGGCAGCAACTTGGAATAAAACTCTGTGGTCTTGTAACTTCTTCACAGCAGGTCTCCAGCCGCCCCAGACTCAGACATAGGGATGGTACAGGAAAGAGGATAGCAGTGATTATCTGGGTTTGGTTTCTGCACTCCAGAATCTTCTTGGGAGGTGGAATTCAGGCCTTACCCCAACCGACTGAATCTAAATCTAGGGAATGGTTTCTGCACATCTGTGAGCGCTTAAACCTCCCAGGTGATCCTTACATGCAGTTAGGACTGAAGACCACTGATTCAGAGAGGACTTCAAGTATATCTGGAATCTTGATGGTTATTATTTCCCCAGATTCACTGTGTTTTTTCCTTGTGTCTGGATCTTTCTCAACTCTGTGTTTGTCACCCATTCCCCCATTTCTAAAATGTATTCATTTTTCCCATAAGCTCACTGTTTTCTGCTTATATTTTTCCCATAAGCATTTTTTTGACAGCTTATTTCTATTTCCTGTGTTTTCTTCTCACCTTTCAGAGATGGTAGAATTGGGCAAGTAATGTCTCTAGGGGAGCTTAGTGGAGGCTCTGTGCCCACTGGGGGCAATTTGGCATCTAGTCATGTAATATGTTACCATAAGAAGCAGGAGATGGGCTCACATGTCAGGAGACAGTACCAAATACTCTGTTGAGAAATATCTGCCTTCTCATACTATGGTAGAACCTTGAACTGTGGGTGCTGGGGTATCATATTGGACTTTTAAAAGTTCTTTGTGGTTTCACGGTTGAGGAGAATTCTTGTGAATGAGTAAGAACTATATTCTTAGGTGACTCTTCACGAGGTCACAGATTGTCAGTATCCAAGATGGAGGATTTATGTGAGTGACTTTTGGCCTTATTTCTGATAACCAGAGTTTAAATTTGGTTTGTTATAAGTTGTTTTTTCTGAGTTGGTGTCTCACTCTGTTGCCCAGGCTGGAGTGCAAGTGGCACACTCACGGCCACCCCAGTGTCAGCCTGCTGTGTTCCAGCGATCCTTCTGCCTCAGCCTGCCAAGTAGCCGGAACTACAGGTGCCCACTATCATGCCTGGCTAATTTTTTAAATTTATTATAGAGACAAGGTCTTGCCAAGTTGCACAGGCTGGTTTTGAAACTGCGGGCTCAGGCAATCCACTGGCCTTGGCCTCCCAAAGTGCTGGGATTACAGGCTGAGCCACTGAGCCCGACCTTGTTACAAGTTTTGGTAATGAGTATTTTTTTAGTTGTTTTATTTCTTAATAGTTGGGGAGTCAGGATCAGGGATGGATAGGTCCAAGGGAAGGTATGGGCCATAAAAACTATCATTGCTTGCTCATGAACCTGTTTGCTTAACTAGATTATTCAATACTGTCCCTCAGCAGGAAATTTTATACCATTAGGTGGTAGTGACCTGCTGTCCCTGGCACTCTTGTTCGCTACATTTGTTGCATCTGTTATTTTACCTGATGGGTGACATCATTCTTATTTCTGTTTGAATCACACTCATGTCAGGTTGAAATGGAGAACTGTAATAAGGCAACAGTGACTCCCAGAGATCACTAGAAGTTTCAGGAATAATCGGGAAGGCAGAGGTTACTATTGGGCTTCTGGCTGATAGCCCAGGTGTGTACGCTGCTGCTGTAGCATGCCCTTGGTCACTTTTGAGTTGGGACCGCCCATGTGTACAATTTGACCTTTTTTTTTTTTTCCCCCCCGAGTTGGAGTCTCACTCCATCGCCTAGACTGGAGTGCAGTGGCCGCTCCCGGCCACCGCAGCCTCGACCTGCTGGGCTCCGGCGATCCTTCCATCTCAGCCTTCCAAGTAGCTGGAACTACAGGCGTGCGCTACCACGCCCGGCTAATTTTTTGATTTATTGTAGAGATAAGGTCTCGCCAAGTTGCCCAGGCGGGTCTTGAACCCACGGGCTCAGGCAATCCACTCACCTCAGCCTCCCAAGGCGCGGGATTACAGGTTGAGCCACCAAGCCCGGCTCAGTTTGGCCTTCTTGTTCTCTGTTCAAGCCTCCAGATTTCATCCCAGTAAATTCCAAACAACCTGTTCTGACCTGCTGTATTAAGGGCTCTTCATCGACACTTAATGCCTCTTGAGGTGAATGATGGAACATGCTGGAAATGTTGCAGTAAGCCTCTGTGTTCTTGCTGTTTGATCATCTTAGTCATAATTCTTCAACTAAATAGAATTGTAGAAAAAACTTCCATGATCTCATGGAAGGCAGTGTGGTTGGCGTAGTCTGTGTGTTTGTGTGAGCATGTGTTTACAGAAGGTCAGGAGAGATGGGACCTAATGTCATGACCCATTTGAGGGATGAACATGTCTTCTGTAAATACCCTGGTTGGATACTACTTGGTTGGCAAGAAAATGTGTGTAAGTTCTGTTTTATTTATTTATTTTATTGATTCTCTCTCCCTTTTCTTCACTTCAAATATACAGAAAACAGCTATCAACAGCAAACCTGTCAGCTGTTGACCATGTCTTTATTAATAAAAGGAGAAGCTTATTTCAAAGTCAAGTTGAAAGATTTCCAAACTTTTGGCATTTTGTCTTTTGAGAAGTCAGGAGGAGATGATATCAAGGGCCTCCATGTTTACTTTTGGTGACTTGGATTTGCAGTGAGTGTTTGGTTTTCTTTGATGAAAGAGAAGGGTCCCTTTCAAGGCCTTACTGGGGGTGGGGGGGCAAGCAGGTTATGGGTGAAGTGGCCAATTGGCAGGGAGAGGTACAGGAGCAAGGAAAGGAAGGGTCCTTGACCTGTTGTGTACCATGGCTCAAGCTATTTCTTTGCCTTTATTTAAACTTGAGTAATAAAATTGCTTCCTCTGTCTTGTTTAGAAGGTAAGCTCTGATGCCCCCAGCTCATTGCTGTGGGATTTTAATTTTTACCTTGGGGAATAACTGATTATTAATATTGCTCCAAAATCAGTACCTTCAGTGTATGGCTGATGGAGACCCCCGATGACATTATCTTTTAGCATGACTTCTTCTGTATTTAATTTTTGACTGTAGACTACCTGAGCAAAGGTGGCAGTCCTTCTGGGTACGTCCCAGCTTCTAGAGGGTAGAACATATTGAAGTAGTGTCTGCTGGGGCCAAGAGTTGGGGGTTCCCTTTTAATGCTCGAACAGAAGCTGGTCTTGGTTGTCTTGCATCTGCTGACATGTGGAGTCTGGGTTGGGAAAGATTGGAGTGTTCTCTTTTCTCATCTGCTTATGCCAGTATCTCAGTTCATAAAGGCCCTTAAAGCAGGCGGAGATGGCAAGAGTGCATCTCATAAATGAGCCTTCTTAACACTCCTTGGGACTGCATGTCCATAGTACAGAGCAAGTGCTGGGGTGTAAGCAAATCCCTTAACCCTCTGGGGCCATGTTTTTCCTTGTTTACCTTAAGCCAAGACTTATTTGGTAGTTTGCCAAATGTGTGTTAAAGCACTGGTTGTAATATTTATTGAGCATCCACAGTGTACCAAGCACAATGTACTAAAGCTTTATCATCTCTGAAATTATAATTTTGACCTCAGGTGAAAACTATTAGCTGCTTGTCTTAAAGAGGAAAGTAGCCCTGTTTTTCTTGTAGGGTAGTGATATGTTGCACTTGGTAAAAATGCCTTTTTGACATGCTAATAAAAGTAAAGCACATATTAAGAAAGATTGGTGTAGTTTGTATGTCTAATTAAGGCTTTTTTCCCCTCTTCTTTTAGGAAGGCACCAAAGTAGTTCAGCCCATATTTTTGGGGAAAATTATTAATTACTTTGAAGATTATGATCCCACGGACTCCGCGGCTTTGTACACAGCCTACGCCTATGCCACGGTGTTGACTTTGTGCACGCTCATCTTGGCCATATTGCACCACTTGTATTTTTACCACGTTCAGTGTGCTGGCATGAGGTTAAGAGTAGCTATGTGCCATATGATTTATCGGAAGGTAAGTGACACTCAGCACGAAACGCATACCTCGCCTGAAGCATCAGAAGCCTCTTGGGAAAGTTATATGTAAATTAAAAGATGTGTGAATAGAATTATTTAAACCTTGCTAGAGAATCTTACTATTTGCATCAGGATGGTTTTTTAAAATCTTTACTCAAACGTTCCCTGTTTTCACTGTGATCAGGGCCCAACTGCTTTGTATAACAGGCTGTTGCAAAATACTAAATTTATTATGAAATCTAATTAAACCGTAAATTACCAAATTGATTTTCAGTGTTTTTAAGCATTCATCTTGTAGTTGTTATTTGTGCAAATTTTTGTTGTTGTTCGTTAAAACCGTCATTTACATCAAAGTTGTATTTAAAAATGACCTTCAGAGAAATGTGATATAAAATTGAATCTAGGAGAAAAGAATGTACTTGAGAAAGGGAATTAGTATATTTTAAAAATGAACCATTAAATAATATACAATATAATTTTGGTAAGCAAAGAAAAATTTAAATGGAATCCATGCCAAATATAGGCTTTCTACATTCCAAATCTAATACCTAAGTGCTATGTCAATAATTTTATGTTGTATTGTTTAGACAGGAATGTCCAACCTTTTGGCTCCCCTGGGCCACATTGAGTAAAGAGGAATTGTTTTGGGACACATGTAAATTATATAATATATTATTGTAGACTTATTATTTTTTTGAGTTGGAGTCTCACTCTGTTGCCCAGGCTGGAGGGCTGTGGAACACTCATAGCCACTCCAGCGTAGACCTGCTAGTCTCTGGTGACTCTTGCACATCAGCCTTCCAAGTAGCTGGTACTACAGGTGCGCGCTACCACACCTGACAAATTTTTTATTTATTGCAGAGACAAGGTCCCATCAAGTTGCCCAGGCTGGTCTTGAACCCGCGGGCTCAGGCAGTCCACTCACCTCAGCCTCCCAAAGTACTGGGACTACAGGCTGAGCCACCAAGCCTGGCCAAGACTTCTTTTTTGAAAAATATTTTTTATTATAAAGTTTAGAAAAATGAGAACCGTATAAAACTAGAGGGACCTTGTTTTTATCAAACTAATCTATCAATGTCTGGTTTGATGGAGTGGTCACAATTCTTTAGCAAGTTCTCAAGGTGCTTGTCAGAAATGTTTGTTTAGATTTTGCTCTTCGTGCGCTTCCTAATTGAAACAGCTGCTCACAAATGTATGTGTTGCCAAAATGCAATGTCATGAATAATGATTATGAACTTCAAAAATGGGACTATGCGTAGGGCCACAAAGAAAATAAATGCTAAAAAACACATGGTGTTAAAAAATTTTGTGGGGCCACGTTACTAGTTATCCTGGGCTGCATATGGCCTGTGAGCTACAGGTTGGACATGGCTGGTTTAGGGAATAGTGACAAGAAACAATCTGCACATATTCAGTGTAGACCTATCTCCCTTGTTGTTTTTCCCCTGAGTATTTTCAACCCAAGATTGGGCAAATTCAGGAATACAGAATACATACATATGAAAGACTGATTGTATTTTCTTTTTCTTCACTGCAATTTTATGATACAGCCTGATTTGATGTGTTCTTATTTGTGCTTTTTGTATGGAGAAATGCCATAAATTATACCATGGTTTGCCCTGGTTCAACTGTTGTATAAAAGAAATAAGATTTCTGATGTCTTTACAAAGGAGTTGCCACGGAGATACCAGTGTCAGGAGCTGAAGAACTTACTATTAACTCTATACTGTATAACCTTTGCCCTGGGCTATTTAAAAAAAAAAAAAATCCTCATTTAAAGATAAAACCAAACAATTAAAGTATTGTTTCTTTTACTTTGTTGCTACTTATCTAGAACTTTTATTGTGAATCCTTTCCTCAGCAAAATTCAAGTCGTCCTCTCCATGTATTCCTTTGAGTAGAGTCTCATTAATTTTGGGATTATGTGAAACCTGGAGGCCTAGCATCTTGTTATCTATGGTAGGCTACCACGAGCACACCCGTTTTCCTCGTGTGTGACATAAAAATAGTAGCAATACCCATATGCTCTAGTCAAGGGGTCTTCTCCTTCTCTTTCCTCATCTTCTTCTTCCTCTTTTTCCTCCTCCTTCTTCATAGTCGTCTTTATCTTTGTTATTCTATTGCATAGTCTTCTACCATTTACAGGAAGAATACTCAAGTTTCTTTATAAATTATCTAGATTTTTGTTTTTCCAGATGATGCTTTGTTCCAATATGTAGGAAATTTCACTAATGCTCCACTATGAAAACCTCGAACCCTGAAGTCAGGTTTGAGGTACTCGTTCAGTAAAACAAAGCTCTCAGCACAAGTGAGTTACTGTTCCCTTGCTTTTTTCTCCTTTTCCACTAATGCTTTGGGAAGTAGCCTCTGGGAAATCTGATCTAACGTGACAAATGTACTTACGTGCATGTAAACATCTCCCAAAGGTATTAAATTGCCAGCTTGATTATCCTAGAAGAATTGTCTCTGTATGAAGTCAAGAATTGCTTAGGTTAAACCATAGACTTAACCTGAAATTCCGGAAACGTGGGAAAGATGAATATCCCCATGCTCTGCCTTGTATCTGGAGACTTGCCCATGTAAAGAAACAAAACACTTCCTCCTCACACACGGGCTACTTCCTTAGGGCAGAGGCTGGCACTGCAGCGTGGCTCTGGACAGTCCCTCTGCAAAGTTGGCAGTGTCTGCTGAGGTTCCACCTCCTCAGTCCCCAGTCTTGTCAGAAATCAGGTTGGGTGTCTCAAACAGAATGACCGCTGAACTCTTGTCAGGTTTGTGATATGAATGATCTTGTGGGAGGTATCATATATAAATGATGTGCCATTTATTTACCTTTTCACAGCTTTGATAAAGCGTTTGGGTTTTCATCACTGATTTTTTATTGTGATAAAATGTACATAACATAAAATTTAGCATATTAACTTTTAAAAGTGTATAACAGTCCACTGGCATTAAGTACATTTACATTGTTGTGCTATCCTCCTCACCGTCCATCTGCAGAACTCAGTCATCTTCCCAAATGGAAACTCTGTACCCATTAGACACTGACTCCCCATTCTCCCTGCCCCAGCCATCACCTTTCTACGTGTCCATCTCTATGAATTTTGTGACTCTAGGTATCTCTTCTAAGTGGAATCAGGCAGTATTTGTCATTTTGTGTCTGTCTCATTTCATGTAGCATAATGTCTTCAAGGGTTATCCATGTTGGCATAAGTCAGAATGTAATTCTTTTTAAAGCTTAATAATATTCCATGGCATGGATGTGCCACATTTTATTTATCCTCTCATCTGTTGATAAATATTTGGGTTATTTTTGCCTGGTAGCTTTTGTAAATAATGCTGCTTAGAACATGGGCGTGCAACTCTGCTTGAGTCCCTACTTTCAGTGTTTTTGAGTATAAATACAAAAGTGAAATTGCTGGATCATGTGGTAATTCTATGTTTGATTTTTTTTTTTTTCTTTTTTAGGAACTACCGTACTGTTTTCCACAGTGGCTACACCATTTTACATTTCCACTTGTTCTTTAATTTTTCTGTTTAACTTGAGAGCTAAATGAAGAGAAGTTTTGGTGAACATAGCAGTCTTTATTTGGATAGATGACTCTAATGGTGGTCTGTTACAATGGCTCATGGTGGTCTGTTAAGGTTCCTTAGATCTCTGTGTTGTTTTACTAAATTAAAGAGTCTGTGAAACACAGGCTGTGCTTTAGGCGAGGCCAACACATTGGCATAAGAACACAGGTTCCTCATGGCAATAATGTTCTGAACATTGCACTTGCTGATTTTAGAATGCATCAGTCATAAGTCGTATTCCCGGCTTGGGCTCTTACAACCTTTACAGTGGGGCCAGTGCCATGTCTCCCGTTTTTACTTCTTGCCCAGCTGGGACATGGAAGGAGGGTGCACATTCAGCTTCAAGTCTCGAGGGGTTACTTCCCCATCTTAAAGCATAAGAAATCAGGTAGGCTGAGAAAAGATGGTGGCTTCAGTCAAAGTGAACCTGGATTAAAAACCATCGAGGATCTCCAACCCCCAGGCACCAGTGGGAATGGTCTCCCATTTGCCAGCCCGGACCTCGGCTTAAGGCCTGCGTAGATCAGAGCCTGAATGCTAAAGGTTTGTAGACCTGGCACAGACAGGATGAACATTCCATCATTGAGGATGGGTTTGTCATCCTTCTTTTGAATTATAAAATACACAAGACACAGAGACTTTTCTTTAAGGTTTCCAGCCCAACTGTCCTGACTGTGTCTAGTTTGAAGAACTGTGGTGGTCCCTGTGTGGACTGACTTCTGAGGAGTGGATTTTGGAGGGGTTGGCTTGTTCTGAATGCCAGGTAATGCCAAAGTAGTCCCTTAGCTTGGTGGCACTTTTTCCTGTTGTTTGTTACATGGTGTAGACTTCTTGCAGAATGAAATAAGTGTGAGCATCCTTCTTATTCTGGTCTTCACTCTCTTTAGTTACTCCAAAGGATAGTTTCTGGGAGAGCATTTGTCCTCCACTAGCCCAGCTTCTAAGGTGTGTTGACTTCTTGCAGACATTTTAGTTTACCTTTATCACTTATTATAGCTCTGTCTAATTGGAATGTATATAACGTTATGTACGTGATCTATCTTAAGAGAGTGATCTCTCTAGGTTTCTGTTTTGAGGAATATTTATAGTTACCCAAGTGTATTAGTTGTGTGATATATTGTAGTTCTATGTTTTAAATTCTATAATTTGGGGGGATATGTATGTTTCCTGCAATAACTCCATTTAGAGTTCATATTATTACTTCTCTTCATCTTTCTTTGGGAACAACTCTTCCTTTAGATCTTTTCTTTTGAGACCCCACTTGACCATTTATATCTTCTTTCCTGGTATTGCTCCAGGTCAGTTATACAAGGAGGACCACCCCAAAACCCCAGAATTATCTTTGGAGGGTGGGCCCCTTGTAGTACACTCAGAATTTGTTCTCTGTATCAAACCATCAACCAAAGTTTTTATCTGGAAAGTCTGAGACGGTTGCATCACGATTGCATCATGATTTGCGGAAGAAATGTCTCGAGTTGTGTGGCAAGCAGGTGACTTGTTCTTCCACCATGACAATGCACCTGCCCACACTGAGCTGAGTGTTCAGTTTTTGACCAAAAATAGTATGACCCCCATGCTGCACCCTCCCTATTCACCCAATCTCATCCTGAGTGACTTTTCTTTTGTTTTCCTGGATGAAAAAAGTCCTCTAAGGGAAACGTTTTGCTGATGTGGGAGAACTGAAACAAAAAATGGCAGAAAC
>CAUYQG010140988.1:0-28927 GCA_963574415.1 Tarsius wallacei
ATTGCCTGAGGACTGCATGGATATTTCATTCTGGAGTCTGATGTCGTTTGTTCTGATAATTTTTTCTGTAGTGCTTTTCGCTAACTTCTTTCTATCCATTTTATTTGCTCTCCTTAAACTCTTGTTAGGCAAATGACACCAAACGCGTGGATTTTTCTAATTAAAAAAAAAAAAAGAGAGAGAGAAGATCTCAAAAGTGTCCAATGAAGGAAATCCAATCTACACAAAATAAGGAAAATCAAAATGTCACCGGCGTCGCAAAAGGAGCACTGACAGGCAAAAGCCAAGTCAATGCCTTCAAATTTGGGGAGACAAAACGTTTTTAACACAGAATTTATCTGCAGCCCATCAACCCAGTATGAGAGCGGACTAATGGTCTTTTCAGACAGGTCAGAATACAGAACATTTACCTTCCAAGCATATTTTTTAAAGGAGATTTCCAAAAGACGCACTCAGGCTAAACACGGGAATAAACCAATAAAGATGAAGACATAAGACCCAGGAACTAGAAAGAGCAATTTATGAAAGTAGCTCAGAGAAGTCCTAAGACACGAACTACGCAGTGAGACCAGAGAGCAAGATTCAGTCCGGAGAACAGAAGACTTCCAGAAGGAGCCAGGAGATGACCTGAACCATCTGGACATTTGGAAAATAATCCTGATTATTACTGAACAGATTTGATTGGGTTTATGGAAAAAAACATAGAAAATTAAATTAAATGAGGATATCTTTAGTCCCAAACTGTATAAAAAAGTACAAGAGAAAGAAAATAGTCATGTAACCCTACTTGCACTGGAAAACAGTTGCGAAGATATAAAGATATCATAACCTAATCATGATAGATTTCACCCAAAAGTTGTAAATATATATTAACAAAGTAAATGAATCTGCATTCTCTATTACACACATGTCGATATCCAAAAGTCACATAAAACCAAAACATCCTGAGTCCGCAGGTTTGAGACCCGCCAGGGCAACTTGGCGAGACCTCATCTCTACAATAAATAAAAAAATCAGCCAGTCATGGTAGCGCATGCCTGTAATTCCAGCTACTTGGAAGGCTGAGGCGGAAGGATCGCCGGAGCCCAGCAGGTCGAGGCTGCGGTGGCCGGGAGCGACCACTGCACTCCAGTCTGGGCGACAGAGTGAGACTCCAACTCAAAAAAAAAAAAAAAAATTATAGATATATGATAGGAAGAGTGACAGATATTAGCAAAATAAGAGCAGAGGAAAAATGCAGAGGGGTCAAGAGAGCCCAGTACTTGGCAACCAAGGAGGGCAGTTAAACTGATGTTGAGACATAGCAATGCCCACATATAATCCAAAAACTGAGAGTCTGCACAAGAAACAAAAAGCATTAGGGAAAAGGATGCAGTCAGGGATGTGGGCATGAGACTGATGTTTTCATTCTGGTACTCTCTGAGTTTTTTAATGCATGACATTAATACAAATAAACATCAATTTCAGCAATGAAACGCTGCCATTCCCACAAGTGGGCCCACTGCAACATGGAGGGAGAAGGTGCTAGACAAGCCCCTGGTGGAGGGAGGAGGCAGGCCAAGTGTAAAGGGAGACCCCCGACACACGCTCAGCTCTGGCTGGCGACTAGCATGCTTAGAAATTCTGGCGGCGTCCATCCCTGTTCCTAGAGCACGTGGTGGAAAGGTTTCAAAGAAGGTGGCTTTAGCAGATTGGTTGGAACCTTCCCTCTCTGAGATTAAAACAGAAGTAGAAGTCGGTATTTTCACAACTCGAGCCACACTGGGGCCCTGTTTTCATTCCACCCCACAGTTTGTGACATGAAAATAAACAATGCTGGAAAGAAGGTGTTTCTATGTTTCTCCCCAGCCTCTTGAGATGAAGTTGGGCAGAGGGGTGTGCAGCCAAACTGTTTTCACACCATGCCTCGACTGAGTCTCACACGTCTTGGCATTTAGAGAGGATTCTCATCACTGCCTGGTTTCAGAATTGACTAGGTGTAGGCGGCAAGCAGATTGCTCAGCTCAGCCATCATTGCCACGTGTGGCCTGAACCAAGGCTTGGTAGGACCCAGAAGAGCTGACCATACGTATTTAAGGTTGCAGAGGGGTCCTTTTCATCTGGGTCCAAAATAAGCTACTTCACTGGGCATCCCAAATTACAGTCTGAACCAGTAATATATTCACCTGAACCACCAAAATATATATGAAAAACAATTCCCTAACAAACAAGTATTTTTTAAAGAGTTTGAGCATAAAAGTGCACAAGGTGAGAATATTCGCAATGAAGGAGAATGGTATAAACTAGTGACTCTACAGCAATGCCTGACACAGTTTCTCCCAGATTCCCACTAAAATGCCCATAAAAGCTAGAAGTGAGACTCAGAAGCCTATATATACTACAATTTGACACAGTACTGAAGCCTTCAGGGATTTCCACCAATTGTTAAGCCCTGGGAGTAGAACGGTACATATCAACGAAGGCCCACAAATGCTTTTTTACCCAAAACAAGAGCCATCCCAAAATAAGATAGAACAAATATTCTGTTTCTGCCCTTGAGTTCTAAACACACACCAGAGGAAAAACGTCAGCCCACCCTCTGTTGCTACTGACGCTCAAATGGGGTGATTTTGGCCAAGACTTCCACGCCCAGGAACCATTTAACATCTTCTGGAGACATTTTTGGCTGTCGAAATTGCGGGGATGGGAGTGCTACCGGCATCTGGTGAATAAAAGCCAGGCGTGCTGCACAACACCCTACACTGATAGGAGACCCCCGTGACAAAGAGCTATTTGGAACAAAATGTCAGTAGCGCTGAAGATGAACTGTAAAGGGGGCATATCTGAAGGCAAAGGAGGGTCTGCTTTCTCATCATAATTAACATTTGAATCTTCTTCTCTCTCTTGCTCACTCACTCTTCAAAACACACACACACACACACACACACACACACTCACAACATCTTGACACATTGTGTTTGAAGGCCCTCCTATTGCTATTTAAAAGGACTTTTAAAAACCAACCAGTATTCAGGCAGGAGAAAAAAGCCAAACAAGAAACCAGCTAACCAAAGAAGGTCTGGCCTCACATCGTCTCTGCAACACAAGGGCAAGAAGAGATGACATTGGGCAATGTCTATTGAGTTGGTGCAGAAAATGTTGGGGCCGGACATGTTATGCTCAACCAAACAGACTGTCCAGATGTACAGCAGCAAAGACATTTCATGATATGCATGAACTCTAAAATGGTAACACGTTATCATTCTAGGAAAGAAATGATATTGAAAGTATATCACCTTGTTGAGTGGAGGACCAAAATGAAGAATTGGGAGTGAGGAAGCCGGAGGTGCATGACAAAACCCTTTTAAATGTAAAGTTCTCTATATTGTTATTACAAATAATGAGCAGAGAGAACAAATAACACAACTAATAAGAAAGGAGATATAACCGCAGGTTTTCTGCTTAAAAATTTCTCTGTATAGCACCGCGCTAATGAATTGAAAATTTTCAACAAATGGAGTGATTTGCTTTTGGAAAATGCAAATTATCAAAGTGTGGCACAGGAAAAATAAAAACCTTATGAAATCCGTTATGGGAGTAGAATTTTAAAAACGGCCAAAGTTGACATCTGAGAAAGATACCAAGACTGAATGGTTTCAGAGTTGGGTTTTTACAAACTTTTGAGAGACAGATAATTCCATGCTATATTAACTGCCTCGCAAACTTAAAAATGTAAAATTTTATCTAGCTCACTTTCTGAAGTTAGTAAAAATCTTTTACGAAAATCTGTCAACATAACTTAAAAAAAGAGAAAAATTTGCATTTGAATACAGATGTAAGAATCTAAACAAAAGCTCTGAACACAAACACAATATCCAGCATGACCAACTAAGATAGATCCTAACATTGAAAATACAGTTTTGTGTTTTATTTATTTATTTATTTATTTATTTATTTATTTGAGTTGGTATCTCAGGCTGGAATGCAGTGGCATGCTCATGGCCACCACAGCCTCAACATGCTGGGCTCAGGCAATCCTGCCTCAGCCTTCAAAGTAGCTAGAACTACAAGCGCATGCCACCATGCCCAGTCAATTTTTTAAATTTATTTTAAAGATGAGGTCTCGCTAAATTGCCCAGACTGGCCTCAAACGTGTGGGCTCAGGCAATCCTGTCACCTCAGCCTCTCAAAGTGCTGGGATTATAAGTATGAGCCACTGCGCCCAGCCAGTTGTGTTTTTCTTGTTTTGTTTTGTTTTTTGAGTTGGAGTCTCACTCCGTCACCCAGGCTAGAGTGCCATGGCACACTCGTGGCCACCCCAGTGTCGACCTGCTGGGCTCTGGCGATCCTTCTACCTCAGTCTTCCAAGTAGCTGGAACTACAGGCACATGCTACCACGTCCGGCTAATTTTTGATTTATTGTAGAGACGCAGTCTCACCAAGTTGCCCAGGCGGATCTCGAACCCGCAGACTTTGGCAATCCACTCGCCTTGGCTTCCCAAAGTGCTAGGATTACAGGCCTTGTATATTTGTATTAATATTAATCAGCCCGGCCTTGTATATTTGTATTAATATTAATCAGAACTTCAGCCAGGCATGATGGCTTATACTTGTAATCCCAGCCCGTTGGGAAGCCAAGGCAGGAAGATTGCTTGAGCTCAAGAGTTCAAGACCAGCCTGGCCAAAATATCCACACCTCATCTCTACAAAAAATTTTTTAAAATCAGGCAGATATGGCAGCGTATGCCTGTAGTTCTAGCAGTTTGGGAGGCTGAGGTGGGAGGACCACTTAAGCCCAGGAGTTCGAGGCTGTGGTGAGCTGTAATCATGCCTCTCCACTCCAGCCTGAGCAACACTGAGACCCTGACTCAAAAAAAAAAAGATGAAAGACAAACAAAACAAAACTTCACGTCAGCTAGTCAATAAGGAAAGCAGTATGCTTCTTTCAAAACATATGCATTCTTCTTTACCATTCTTTCAAGTAAATACATATTAATTTTTTTCTGTTTTCCATATTAAGCCTAGATAATCCTTATTGATGAAATGATGAAAGCAGTTCCATTGAAATTAGGGAGAAATGAGCTTCTTCCCTTTCACTAGTGCTTCACATTTTTCTGAAAGATGAGTTTAAGGCAGTAAGAAGTGAAACAGGAGCTATGATGACCACTTATGTATCTAACCCTGAGTCGTACTCCACATCTTTAAAATAAAAATAAGGGTGCCTGAACGAAGCATATTTGTATACCTAATCCTTAACTGTACCCCACAATATCACAATCAAAAATACTGATTATAAAATTAAAAATAAAAATAAATAAATAAATAAAAATAATAAAGTTAAAAAAAAAGAAACAGGAATTAGAGATGTAACTACTAAAAAGAAGAAAATAATCATTGCTTTGGACAGTGTGATTGGAGACACAGAAATTGCAAAGGTAACAACTGGGAAATATATTAAAATAAGAAAAGTAAACAATTACACATTACAAAGAGGAGTGAAGAGCTTTCTTTAACGTCAGAAGTAACCAGGTTTAAAAATCCACTCACAATAGCAATATAAAATATCAAAAGCAATCAGACATCAGAAAGGCCCTAAATTGTGGTACAAAAACAAAGAAAATTAAAAACATCATAAAATATGTAAAGTAAGATTTGACGAAATGAGAGACATGTTCCTGGATGGAAGAATAAATCCAATCAATTCCCAAATTAATATATTATTTAAAAAACACAGCCACTGAAATTACCAACAGATGTTTGGTGGCGGGGAAAAGGTTGAAAAAAGAGAGGGAAACTTGACAAAATAATTCTGCGATCTGACAAAATGAATGGGCAGGAGAATAAACACCTGTAAAAAGAAAAATGAAGAGAGGTCACTTGTCTAATAAGACTCTACCTTATTTGACAACTGTTACAATTAGAAAGTACAGCACTGGTGCAATCATAGAGAAACAAAACACAGAAAGCGAAGAGTCTTGAAATAGACCCAAGTGCATTTTAGGATTTAATAAATTATAAAGAAAGCAAGGATAGTAAATAGGGTAAAAATGCACCAGGACCATTGACTATCGGGAAAAAAAAACTAAATCAGACTCTCAACCTTATTGCTATTTACTAAAATACACTGTCAGGTGAATTGAAGAATTAATGCAAAAACTAAAGCCATTTAAAACAGGACTATATCTGTTACTTTGAGATTGGGTTATTCTAACGTTTTCACAAAGCAGTTTTAAAAATTAGCAGAAAATATAGCTATAAATTTAGCTGAGGCCATACTAAGCATAAAAACCCCGAGGTGAGGAGGGATGGATCACCCCCCCCCAAAAAAAAACCTCAAAGCATTCAATACAAAATTCAATGAAAATTTAAA
The DNA here is from genome assembly GCA_963574415.1 of Tarsius wallacei. Lineage (NCBI taxonomy): Eukaryota > Metazoa > Chordata > Mammalia > Primates > Tarsiidae > Tarsius > Tarsius wallacei. The sequence continues at coordinate 6,350 of CAUYQG010140988.1, forward strand.
ATTTTTGCTATAAAACGCATAAGAAAGTTTAGTAACAAACTGAGGTTCTAAAACATGCTACAACCTTAAGAACATTATGCTAAGTGAAAAAAGCCAGTTGTAAAAGGTCATATATTGCACGATTCCATTTATGTGAAATGTCCAGCACAGGCATATCCATAGCGACAGAGAGGAGACCGGTGAATGCCTCCGGCCAGGGAAGGGCAGTAGAGGTAAGATGGGTGGGGGGTACCAATGGGGAAGGGTCTCTTTATGGAATGATGAAATTGTTTTAGCATGGATTGTAGCAATGGTTGCACAATCTGAAGAAAACCATTGCACTCTAATTGGGTGAATTGTATGGTATGCGAATTGTATCTTAACAAAGTTGTTATAAAAATTTAATGGCAAATAACCAATTGGAAAAAAAGTGTTATATATTTGATTGAGGAAATATGAATAACTTTCATAGATAAGGCGCACTTACAAATAATATGTAAATAATATGCAAGGCAAAAATCAATGAGCAGACAAGAAATGCATGACATTTGTTCGAAAAAGTTAGCAGAGTTTAAGAAACAGCAATGATCAAGACCCCGGATGCCCATGCCATAAGAGATAAGATAGACAAGTGGGATCTCATCACACTGAAAAGCGTCTGCAAAGCCAAAGTAACCATCAAGAGAGTGAGGAGACAGTCCACAAAATGGGAAAAATTCTTGCCAACTATATATTTGACAAAGGCCTAAATCCAGGATCTACAAGGAACTCAAATGTGCCAAAAGGAAAAAAAACGAACAGCCCCATTAAAAAATGGGCAAAAGGCATGGATAGACATTTCTCAAAAGAAGATATACAGGAAGCCAACAGACACATGAAAAAATGCTCAGCCTCACTAATCATCAGAGAAATGCAAATCAAAACCACATTGAGATACCACCTAACTCCAGTAAGAATGGCCATCATTAATAAAACAAAAAACAACAGATGCTGGCAAGGATGCGGAGAAAAGGGGACACTTCTACACTGCTGATGGGAGTGCAAACTAGTTCAATCTCTATAGAAAACAGTGTAGTGACTGCATACAACCCAGCAATCCCCCTTCTGGGAATATACCCGGAGGAACTTAAATCATTCTACAAAGAGGATACCTGCTTACACATGTTTATTGCAGCTCTATTCACAACAGCAAATACATGGAACCAACAATGCTGCCAATCGAAACTGGACTGGATTTTAAAAAAGCAAAACATATACATGATTGAATATGATGCAGCCATAAAGAAGGACAAACACATCGACTTCTCAGCAACTTAGATGAACTTAGAGTCTATAATACTCAGTGATCTATTGCAGAAACAAAGAACTGAGTACCACATGTTCTCACTCATAAGTAGACCCTGAACACCTATCATAATACTACCAAAAAAGGGGGATTGGCAGTAGTGGGACCCTGCCAGGGGTGGGGGGACACATAACACCAATAAGCATGCCTGGTTCTGATCCAGGCAAAGTGAGGTCCAATGGGAGGCCCCAAACTTCACCTGTACCTAAACCACGTATGCACCCAATCCTGACTTGTACCCCACAGCTTTAAAAAAAATGATAATAAACAAATCGTAACAATTTTTTAAAAAGAAAGAAACAGTAATGCTCAGTGCAGGTGAAGGTACGGACAAGGGCGCTCTGTGGCACAGCCTTCGTCTGGAGACCTTGCTGGGAGGCAGCCTGGCAACAGGCAACCAGAACTGGCCCCAAGCACACACACCATCTGATTCCATCTCCAGAAGTCTGTCCTACAGAAATAAGGGCCAAAGTGCCTGCGATTTATGTAGGAGGCTGTTCACAGCACTATTATCTGTGGATACTATTAATATCCACAAATTAGAAAGAACTTAAATGCTCAAAAAGGGAGAAACGGCTGAATAAATTATGGACCAGCCACAAGATTGAATATTATGCAGCCATTAAAAATGATGTTTTCCAATAAATTTAATGACAGGGAAAATGATCACAATGCAATGTTCAATGGATGAAGGATATAAAATTGCTTACAATACGATCCCATATACACACAATGCTAACATGAAATATATCAAGGGCTGGAAGAAATTGTCTAGATGGTGGCATTCTGAGTGATTTTCATTTTTTCTTTATATTTCCCATGCCTTCGATGTTTTCTCCAATAGGCATATTTTATTTCTGTGATTAGAAAAGAAAATGGCATTTTTTTCTGAAATATTCATCTACTGACGGGTCTTTGGGCAGAAGAAATGAATAACTGCAATGCTGTTTCTTTAAGGAATGGCATCTGACTGGGCTTGATGGCTCATGCTTGGAATCCCAGCACTTTAGGAGGCTGAGGCGGGAGGAAGGCTTGAGCCCAGGGGTTTGAGACCAGCCTGAGCAAATCTCGCCTATATGAAAAAATTTTTTAAAATTAGTCAGGCACGATGTTGCATGCCTTAGTCCCAGCTACTTGAGAGGACTGCTTGAGTGCAGGAAGTCAAGGGTGTGCTGAGCCATGATGGTGCCACTTCACTCCAGCCTGGGCGACCGAGTGAGACCCCAACTCAAAAAAAAATCCAAACAGACTTTTTTAAAAATGCTAGCATCTGTTGCTTTGCGTGCACACACACATGCGCACACACACACACACACACACACACACACACACACACACACACACCCCTTGCTGTGCTCCAAGTTCTGGGGTGAGAGGCAGTTTTAAAGACCCACTTTTCCGGGAGCTGCCCCGCCCTGCCTGACCCGTACAACCAAGGCAACTCACATGTTCCATCTCACCCAGGGCTTCCCGTTCTTAGGGGGCTGAGTCTCTCAAAGACATGAATCAGGCTGAAAGTCTTTCTGTCCAAGACAGCAATTATTCTAACAAGGAGTACCTTAAAAACTCAAGATTCGGAATCCAGTGAAAAGAACGTCTGCCTTCTTGTGGGATTTCAACCTTCTGGAAGAGGTGGGGTGGGATATTGCTCAGCCCAGAAGCCCCCCGCTGTGGGAGCAGCTCTTTCTACACCAGAGCTAAAGCCTCGGAATTGGGGGCGTGGGTCCCTCCAGGTATTGTGAGACACAGCACGCAGGGCTCCCCTTAGTGGCTGAGTGGTCCAAGCACGGTAGGAAATGTACCAGACACAGGGTGCTTACAGATAGACCTCCAATGCTGCCTTCCCGCTGTCCCCTCTGCCTTAGACCTCAGCAAGGCACAGCCTCAGCCTGGAATTCCTACCCCCCAGTCCCCATCAGCTGGTAAAACTCCACTCTTGCCCAGCACTGAGGAGTAAATGAGACCTTCACACAGAGCCCACGTGCAATCCTCGTCACACGTTGTCGCTCAAAAAATGTCAGGGAGTCGGTCTGTAGAGGAAATGACCCTTGAAACCCCTCAGCAGCTACAGCGTCTCCAAGAAAAAAGAGCTGCTGTCCGTGTCCTGTGGGCCTCACAGATGGGCTGGTCTTAGGAAAAGGGTCTAGGGTAACCACGGCACAGGGTGGGTTGTGGTCACTGCTGTAAACAGAGGTTTCAGTAACCTGCTAGATGTGTTTAAACTTCTTTAAGAGGTGGCTATGCAGGCAGGGAAGCTGGGAAGACTTCGTGGAGGAGGTCAGGAGTCCTTTCAGAGAGATCAAGTTGCAGTGGGCTGAGAAAGGGAGGAAGACGACATCCGGGCAGGTCCTTGGAGAAAGGGAAGGCAGAGCCAGGAAAAAGGCCATTAAGGAAAGAAGGCACGGCATCAGCAAGGTCTCAGAGCGGTCGGAGCGTCAGACAGGCTGTGTAGACCATGTCCCCAGGAAGCCCCATCACAGTGGCCAAAAGGCCTTGCTAGCTGTTCATCAGTGCATGATCTCAAAGTACCTTCATGGACCGATAGTGTGCGGAGCGTGGGGAGGATGGGCAGTTGCTGGGCTTGCCTGGAGGTCTGAGAACCCCTCCACGGGGGGTTCACATAATCCTTTTGAAGAAGAGCACCCCTCCCTTCCCTTGTGTCAAAGACCGATCTGTCCAGGCCCAGCGTAAGCACCACCTCCTGCCTCGCTGCTCCTCTTCCTCGGCCCGGGAGCACCCATCATATTTCACCTTGCAGCCGAGCCCCGCGTCTAAACCTGCCTCCCCAGCGGGAACAGCAGCTGCAGTGAAAGATGGTGACGGGACAACCTCGATGTGTCTGAATGTGGGAGAGCCCCTCTGGGCCCATCTGTTTACTCATTCACTCCACAGACACAGACTGCGTGACCACAGAAGGCCAGAAAGCAGTGGACACTTGGAGATGCCCCAGTGCAAAGACACTAAGACACTGTCCTGGACCCCAACATATTCGGCCTCTAGGTGATGAGACAGCCAAAGAATAAAGAAACGCCCAGTGCCGCCAGTGCTGGGGCCAGGAGCCTGCCGAGACCCCTGAGGACGGATCCCCAGGATGGCCGGTCCTGCAGGAGGGTGCATGGGAGCGAATGAACAGGGTTCAACCAACCATGTTGGGAGGGGCCTCCCTCTGTGCCCTCACCCCCGGCCCAGTGAAGGAGCGGGGAGCGGGGCCCAGACGCCAGAGCCACTCAGCTGCAGCCATACAAAGCTTGAACTGGTCCCCTGCCTATACCACCTCACAGGCACCTGAGTTTAAGATGCATCGGAGGGCTCCAGCTGCCAGGGAAATAGTGATTTATTCTCTCTCGTGCGCGCACACACTCACATACACACACACACACACACACACACACACACAATCTGCAATCCTTTGTTCTCGGTTTCCTACACATTTAATTATGTGAGGATAAATCTGATTTTCCCTCTTGGAAAACCTCTCTTTTGTTTTCTTTTAATTTCCCTTCCTTTCGTGTTCCGTTCGACAAAGTTGCAAAAGACAAGGAAGACGGATGGGCACGGAGTAGGGAGACACAGGGAATCCAGTCTGGCTGCGACGGCGACGCCCGGGGACACGGGCCCTGCGCTCGCACGCCCAGCGGCAAATTAGGAGAGTTGTCTGTGCTTATATTTAATTCAATAACAAACGCTCACATACAAATAACTTATTTTCATTCTGGGACGGTCAGGCCTAAATTTGAACACTATCTCTCAGCCTGCCCAGGAAAACATCTGCGGATTCTGCCTTGTCCCTCCCCACAAGTTTTGTCCACGCTTGGGAGGAGGGAAGGGGGATGTCTGGGGTGAGCTGCGACCCAGACCATGGAAGGACTGCGGAAATCTCTGGAATCCAGAACAGATCCCCGGCCATGGTCCTGAGAAATGAGCCCGACAGGCACCCTTGGAAGGAGAGTCATCAAATGCATGGGAGGGAGGTGCCGCTTCTCAGTGAAATTTTTATTTTGATCTTGAAAGAAGAGAGAAAAAAGCCATCAATTTTCTCAGGCAAGTGGGAGGAGCTGGAGCCCCGGGAGGGGGTATGCCGCCACGCGGGAAAGCCTGGGCCCGCCCAGCTGGCCAGGCTCTGGGCAGGGCTGGACTTGAGGCCCGATTCTGCCTGTCACTGAGGCACTGGGTGGTCACCGCAGAGGCAGCCGGGCCTTCTAGGCCTCAGCCCCTCAAAGTCTCCCCTCCCACCCTGACTCTATCGCAAGCCGCCCTCCCACACACTGCCCTGCATGGTGATGGTGGTGGTGAATAGCATAAACTGTCTCTGAGGTCAGACTGCCTGCCACCCTCCTTCAATCTCCCCCAGTCCTCCTCCACATTCAGAGGTGAATTAACGTCAGTCTAAGCTTGTTTCTCTTCCAAGCTTGTCTTACTGGCAAATGGCGAGGCAAGAGAACATCCGAAGCTACCAAACCCACTGACCCAGATCTTGGGTGAAACCACACATGCCCATCATGTCCTGTGCTGTGACTGCATATCCGTGTTGTACTAGAAAACAGGCTGGTGCTGAAAGGATTTCAAGGTGACCAAGACTTCCCTTCTTCACTATACGTTCAATCCATGGCATCATCCCAGAGGTAGCCCCTGATCCCTTCAGAATGAAGGCCTTTCAGTCACCACAATCGGCACCTCCCTTACCCGTCTAGGACTGTGAGGATGGGTCTTCCCTCCCTGTCAGAAAGGAAACGTTGAGAGCCACGTGGAAGCTGCTCGCTGCCTAGCGCCTGCCTGCTTCCCGAACCTCACCTCGACTGCTCTCCCTGGCACTTTGCTGCCAGAAAATTGCGGGAAGGGTGCTCCAGGCAGAAGAGACAGCAAGGGCAAAGGACCAGGGGTGGGAGAGCCAGGCAGGGTTGGGGCCAGGCAAGAGCTCGGAGCTTGGGATGGTGGTGGCATTTTTCTGGCCTCAGCCCAGGTGTTACCTCTTCAGAAAAGCCTTTTCAGCCTGCCCCCCCGCTCAACTGAAGCAGTTCCAGCCCCAGGCAGTCTTTCTCCCCCCTTTGTTTCAAAGCTCCCCGGGCCATTCTCATGTTCAACCAGGTTAAAAAGACCAGCATTTTAGGGATCTCTGCCTGCCCCCAGGGGCATGCCAAAAGGCCACTGGGTCACCAGGAGGCTGAGGCTCCCAGCGACCAAACTGCCCGGTGATGTTAGGGATGGCACAGCGGGCACCAGATAACATCAAGAATAGAGAGAAATAGGAAGTTGGATGGGGCAGCCTGCCTGTGAGGGTGTAGACAGACTCCAAGTTTGAAAGGTTAGAGGTTGGTTGCAGAATGACCGTGCATGGGTGGAGTCAGGATTGTGGTGGAGTCCTGTGGGCAGGTCCTAAGTGGCAGCTCCTAACACCCCCCAATCCCCCACACACCTGCAGCCCAGGGTCCTTTTGCTCCTAAGGACAGAGGGTTAATCTGTGATTGGCTGTGACCAGCAATTCTCTCCCTCTTGGGGTCTATTCAATAAGAAGAAAGGAAAATAAAACCAGAAAGCAAAAGCTAGAAGAAATAGCTATAACAACCCATAAAAAGAGTGAGTGATTGATGCCTACATGAAAGCCGGTCCAGTGGGCCATTGCTGTGAAATGCCAGGGCCTTACTCTATGTGACACTCTGCAAAGGCCTTCCGGGCACCTGCTTCATGAACGATATCTGCTCCAGCCAGGCAGGCATGCTTCCCGATGACACCCCTCCGGGCGGGTAACCTGGGTCCTAGACGGGCGTGTCTTCTGCCTCAGTCCAGAACTTCCCGAGGATATGTGTTTTCCAGTGTTTAAATCAGTGCCTGTCACCAGCACACTCTCAATAGCCAATACACTGAACTGAGAACAGGCATTTTTCACATCCCACTCGGAATCTATGGTCTTCCTGTTCCCCTGAGAACACCTGGCTAACTCAAAACTCAGCACTGCTCTTGTGTGAGCCAGGATTCCCAGCCGCAAGCAACAGAAATTGTTGCGAATAAAAGGCTGATTTTGGAAAGCCAGGGTGCAGTTCTCAGAATCAAGGCAGGTGGGGCCACACCAAAGAGACAGTGTGGACCTGGCTAGACATTCCCAGCAGCCCCTCTGCCACTACCCACCCTCTGAACACTTGATTTAGATGCGCCTGCTGGGACAATGTTGCAGCAAATGCCTCAACTGTCCCTGAATCTTCAAGACCCCTCCCTCAAAAGTCAAAGCCTCAGTCAGGAGCATGCAAGTGGCTGAGCTGAGATCAGGTGCCCATGTTCCACCTCCCTGGAAGTGGGAGGGAGGACCAGCAGGGCCCTTCAGAGTTCCTGACACTCCCACAGGGCAAACCTCTCCCTCCCAACCACCCACCTCCACGTCCCCCACCACGAGACCCCCACCCCTTATGCCCCCGAACTCAAGCAGGAAGGAATGTTCAGATTCTGGGTAGGGTTCCCACCACCACCATTAGACACAGGGCCATGAAAACTCAGACTCCCACCTTCCACTTTCAGAGTGACTTTATTCCAGCAGACTTTAAAAGTAGCTGAATTTAGGCGGCAATAAGCTCTCTTGCTTGGTGTGTAACTGAGTCAGTTCTGCGCTCAAGTGTTTGCAAAGCACCACATCGACAGCCAAGAGGAAGTACTGCTATGCTTGTCACTTTAGCCCCTGGCTACCAAGGGAGCCTGGGACACTCACTTGCAATAAGATAAGCTCCCTTAAAGAGCTAAGTCGTTCTGAGCTGTCGGCTAGGAGTGGGGAAGGAACGGTGGTGATCTTGGCTAGAGGCAGGGGACTAGACAAAATGCCCTTTCTTTTTTTTTTTTTTTAGTTGGAGTCTCACTCTGTCACCCAGACTGGAGTGCAGTGGCATGCTCCCGGCCACTGCAGCCTCGACCTGCTGGGATCCAGCAATCCTTCCGCCTCAGCATTCCAAGTAGCCGGAACTACAGGCACACACCATCACGCCCAGCTAATTTTTGATTTATTGTAGAGACCAGGTCTTACCAAGTTGCCCGGGTGGGTCTCGAACCCACGTGCTCAGGCAATCCACTCGCCTTGGCCTCCCAGAGTCCTAGGATTACAGACTGAGCCACCGAGCCCAGCCTGACCTCTCTTTCTTAATGCGGCTTGGCCCCAGGGTTCTCAGCCCAACAGCTGACACTCCTCCTTTTCGTCCTCCTTGCCCTCGTCTTAAAACCAACTGTCTGAATCCCCCAGATGTGGCCTCTGACATATGGAATCCTTGGTGTGCAGTGTTGCCACCGAAGGCCAGGCTGCTGCCAGCGTCTACAATCTACTGCTCTCTAGTGCCCAGCAGGCAGGCCCAGAATCCACAGTTTCCCCAAGGAGAGGTGAGGGCATCGCGGGGGGCAGACCTCTGCTCCTCACTTAATCCCTTGATCCCTGTGACTAGGGTCCCGAGAGGGCGGGGTGCTTGTCGTATTTGCTAGGTGGGTAAGCGACAGCACTCCTGTGCTCTCAGTGTTCCTTTCTGACAAGTGGAAGTGACCCCCCTACTCCCACCTGGCCCAATCATAAGTGATGTAAAAGGTGGGGACACTTTTGGAGGTGGAAAGGCTTTCATTCTGAAGTGATCAGGTGCCACATCCATGATGACATCATGGCTTACAAATGCATTTGAGGTAGGGGGACACACTGGTCCCCTTGTTACGCTTCCAGCCAACAGGCCCTGTCTTCCAATAAAACACGGTTATGTGCTAATAACCCATGAGATGACAGGTGTTTGTGGCTTTCACCCAAGGCTCTGGGCCTTAGGCTCAGGGGTTCAGATTTCTCCAGCTCCACCATTTGCCAAGAAAGCAGTCTTCTGCCGAGAAACAAGCTGATGCTTATCGCCCTTCGAGGGAGTTGGTTTGGGGGACCCTCATGGGCCTGACCCTATTACAGCTCAGGTGGCAGGGCGGTGGGGACAGAGTGCCAGGCAGCTGTCGGCACGCGCCCCTCCATTAGCCATGCTCATCGGGGAAGCAGAAGAAAAAGTGCGCCACTTAAATGCCAAAAATTGAACTACAGTTTGGCCTTGAAAAGACAAAAGGAAGAGGAAAATGGAGCTCTTTTGAAGCTCTCTGTTTTCCCCCACAAATCTCTAGCTACGTGAACACAGGGAAGGGGGTTTTGTTTTGTTTTAATAAACTAAACGCCCTCATGAACATTCCAGAACAAGGAATGGACGGAGGATATTCTAAGCATGTATATATAAGCCAACCATGGATAAGAGGCCATTTGGTTGACTGCCATTTTGCAGGACTTCCAAGGCGTCGGCCTTTGAGGACTGTGGCAGTGCTTACTGAGTACACACCAGCCAAATGCAACAGCAGCGCCAATGCCAAATTGCCATGTTGATGCCTCAAGAACAAATGGTGCCCTGGTGGGCTGAGTCGAGGGCTACTCTGCCCTGGAAAAGTGACAGCCCCCACTGCTCGGCGGTCCTGAATGTGTACGTGGTATTTTCCAGAGATCGTTGATTCCTCTGGGCAAGGTACTTCCCAGGTGAATTGTTGACAAAGGACAGAATGGCCCCTTGTGAAGCACATAGGAGACCCCGGTGGGCACCCCCTGGCCATGGATGACTAAGGAAAGGACGTGTGAGTCAAGTTAATGTTGCTTGTTTCACTTAAAAATAGTTGAAAGGCAGTGTCAGGATACAGTTTTTCTATGCCTTGTTCTCTTGAAGCCCATCAACGTGGGATGGGAAAAAAGAAGAAAAATCAATCTTCATTAAAATAAAGAAATGGCTGGCACTACAAACTCCATGGTAGAGAATGCAGCAGAATCTGGAAGAACATCAAAGGCTGATTCAAACCTCCTCAGACTCTGGGCAAAACGTGGGTTTCTCTAAAGGCAAAAGTAGCAACCTGAAAGGCCAAGCAGTAATAATAGGGCCTCCCAGTGTGGTGAAGCAGGAGGACCAGTGAATGGCTCACAGGTCTTCTTCCCTCTGTCTCTGTTTCCTCCACCCCTCTTGGCCAACAGAAACTTCCAGGAGACGGTGTGAAGGAGGCAGAGAAGCAGCCTCTGTGGGTCATGAGACGGAGTCAGGCACACCCCGTGCATCACAGGGAGACATGCTTCATCAGTGCTCTGGAGAAGAGATCACCAAACAATACAGCGTAACGCCATTCAAAGATACAAAGAAGAAACGTGTTCCGAATTGAAGGCTCGAAACTGCCATTTGAAAAAGTCAGAATATATCCCAAGATCACATCAAGACACATTTCTGGTGCAATCACAAAATCTCAAGGACAAAGAAGGAATCCTCTGAGCTTCCAGGTAGAAAAACAGCAAACCCCTAAAATAAGTAAAAACGAGGCTTGCCCTGAACTGACCAGAGCAGCGTTCAATGCCAGCGGACACCGAGCTAAGGAATTTCTGTGACTTACATATTTCAAGCCCAAGCAGGCCCCCTCAACTCCCATCCCATGTATACAAATAGGCAAAAACGATTCATGCGTTTTTAAGACTTCAGGGAACACAGCACCAGTGAGCCACGGTGGGGGTAACGGGGTGGAGGGCTCAACCTGAGAACGGAATCTGGTCACCCGAAAAGTAAAATAAACAAGCAGTCAAAACCTCTCTTTCCAAGTGTGGTCCTTTCAGACACAGCACTGACATCATGGGGAGAGGAACTGCTAGAAATGCAGCTCCCCAAGCCCTCTCTGAGACCTACAGTACCAGAACCCTCATCTTCACAAAATCCTCTAGCAGTTCTTGTACGCTTTAGACTTTAAGAACTGCCGGGTTTGGTGGCTCAGCCTGTAATCCTGAGCCTTGGGAGACTGAGGTGAGTGGACTGCCTGAGCCCGCGGGTTCGAGGCCCGCCTGGGCAGGCGAAACCTCATCTCTACAATAAATCAAAAAATTAGCTGGGCGTGGTAGCACGCGCTACTTGAAAGGCTGAGGCAGAAGGATCCCCGGAGCCCAGCAAGTCGAGGCTGCGGTGGCCGGAAGTGGCCACTGCACTCCAGTCTGGGCAACGGAGTGAGACGCCAACTCAAAAAAAAAAAAAAAAAAAACTTTAAGAACCACTTTTCTGGAACAAAGGCACCACACATTATGGCAGGGAACAGAATGTTTCAGTCGCAAGCCTTCTCGGCGAGCAGTAGTAGCTAAGAAATCCAGAGGAGGAGTGTGGGGAGAGAGAGGTCACAGTAAATCAACAGATGCTGTGAATGGTTTCAAGAAGGATAAAGCTTATCTTCTCTGCTCCCCACCCCCCCAAAAAAACTCTACAGAAGTTGAAATAACTTGTATTGAAGAAAAAAATCTCTACACTTCAGCAATTTTTGCAGTTACATTTTAATGTCTTAACTTATTAAATTCAAACCAAAAACACAATGCTTTTCGTTTTAAAAATGTGTACCCTAAGATTCTATTTTTGTCAACGTGTTTCAGTTTACCTAATTAGCCATCGTCTACCAAAGAGATAGCTGTACACTAAATGTTAATGATTTCTTCTGGGTGGTGAACTATGAAGTATTTTTTTTTCTTTTCTTATTCGTAGTTTTGTATGATACTCGATTTAAGAAACAAATAACAGCATGGATCATTTTTACACAAAAACTTCTTAAAAAGCAAAACCAGAAACATCATTTTAAATAACAGATTTAAGTGATGCTCTAAGTAATACTTAGATTTTATAAATCTTAAGAAAAAAGGTCGGGCGCAGTGGCTCATGCCTGTAATCCCAACACTTTGAGATGCTGAGCCGAGAGGACTGCCTGAGCCCAGGGATTCGAGAACAGCCTGGGCAACTTGGTGAGACTTCGCCTCTACAATAAACCAAGAAAAATTAACCAGGTGTGTTAGCACGCACCTCTAGTTCCAGCTACTTGGAAGGCTGAGGCGGAAAGATTGCTTGAGCCATCCGGTCGAGGCTGCGGTAGCCATGAGCATGACACTGCACTCCATCCAGCCTGTGCAACAGAGTAAGACTCCGACTCCAATAAATAAATAAATCTTAATAAAAAATAATGAAAATGATGTTAAAAGAAGCCAAATCGGGTAAAAACTGGCTAAAAACTTAATGTTGTGCATTAGGGTTTCAGACAGCCTTAGCGAAGCCTTCCCTGCAGAAACTTTTCAGGCAGCTGCAAACCCGCCCTGTCTCTCCAGGCCAGGCCCCAACTCTAGATGCCTGCAGCTGTCCCCATGGGACAGGGTCTTCTGCCCCGGGTCATGCTCACCGAGGCCTGTCTTTGCTTCTCTGTCCTCCACTGCTTTCTGCACCTGAAACAGCTAGGAAGCCCTCAAATTATAGTACTTTCACTGCACAGCCAGACCCTGAGGACCTTTAATAAATGACCCTCTGAGCCAGACCCCAGTCTACTGGTTCTCAAATTGTGATGGTCAGAACCGGAAAGTCAGTAAAAACATTAAAACTTCAAGGTTCTGGGGCCTGAAGGCTTTTGCAGCTCTTGGGCATTTCAGAGAGAACCGAGTCTGACTCTGGAGATATGCCAGGGCATTCAGGAGCCTCCGACCTTTCCGGGTGATACTGATTGCAGCCAGGTCTACAAACTACTGTCCTCACATCTGCTCCCGCATCCTTGTTCTTCCGAGTCACACAGAAGGGATGTGGACTTGTGATGTTCCCCTTCTCCTAAGGCAACCACGGACCTGTGACTTGGCAACAGAAAATGGCTGGATAGACAAGTCCATGGCCGTGACCATACCTGCCCGGTGAAGGATCTGATGGCACTGAAGGCCCTCACCTTCCCGACACCCAGATACGTGAGTTGTGTTCCCCTATGTTAAGACACACTGAACTTTTGTTGAAGCAAAGCTACTCTGCTAAAGTGGTCTTCAGGCCAGTCTCACCTTTCCACACAGGAAGCAGCTAAGGACCAAGGTGCCAAGTGGTGGCCATGCCTGCCTAGATCCATCTCCTCTCTTTGGTGGCCCCATGCCATTCGCACTTGACTAGGACATGCCATTCATGCACTCGGAACGCAACAAGACACTTTTTGAGACAGATTATTAAGCAACACTTTGGAGCGGTAACTTTCACTGCTCCTACCTGGCTGAAAGAAGATTCCACAAGGGAATGCTGACCCTGGAGAGATTGCCCTGAAGTTTCCAATCCCTGGGATGTTTCAACACCACTTTCAAGAAGCACATTGGCTGAACATGCCACTGTGCTCTCTGACATTCATTCAGTGACATGATGGCGGCTGAGCTTTTCTTTTGTTTTTTTTTTTTTTGGAGTCTGAGTCTCACTCCGTCGCCCAGGCTGGAGTGCAGTGGCATACTCACAGCCACCGCAGCCTTTACCTGCTGGGCTCAGGCGATCCTTCTGCCTCAGCCTTTCAGAACTATGGGCACACGCCACCACACCTGGCTAATTTTTCTTGATTTATTGTAGAGACGAGCTCTCACCAAGTTGCCCAGGCTGGTCTTGAACACCTGGCCTAGGCCGAGCTTTCTAAGGCCGCAAAGTGAAGTGCTTAAGATCACCCTCCCCAGAGCCAGTCTGCTTGGGTTTAAACCATGGAGGCATGACTCGGGGAAAACCATTTAATCTTTTTCTCTCTGTTTTAGCGTCCTCATCTGTAAAATGGTGACAATAATCATATCTGCCTCATAGGAATGAACGAGAATTAAATGGTCCATGTGGTTAAGTGTTCATACGACATAGAGTAAGCACTGTGCACATGTCTATACTCCAAGAATTATCACCATCCTCAAATTGGAGTCACATGTCTGAATGCAGCCAGCCTTCTCACTTCCTTTTGGTCAGATTGAGCAAATGTCTTGTCCCATGTGCCCTCCGCTGCTAGATCACCCCTTAGGTCTTCCTTGGTGGGCAGAGCTCAGGCACCAATCCTCACTTTTCTGTTTTGTCCCCACCTCCTTCCCATAACCCTGGTGGTCCTGATTTTAGCAGAGCATCTGAGTCCCCCAGGAATCTCTCATGGATGTAAGGCTGCCTGGAGCCTCAGCCATCCAATTAGTAATAATTCTGTTAAATAACTGTACCCCGTCAACCTTGAGCAATGGGATGGCATCACCTGGTGCTGCCCTTGGTCCTGACCTGATCAACAGTTTAATCCATAAAGTGGAGGAAAAGTATTTAACGGATGTATATCAAATGAGGAAGTGACAGAAAGCTGGAAGAAATGGCTAGAATGCTGGTGAGCGAGTTAAGGCTCCGATTGATCACCGGGATTGGAGTTCTGGACTGGAGCCAAGAGAAGGTGTTCTTAATGTGAATTATGAATCGGGGAGCTTTGGCTTTGTAGCATGCTATGGGAAGGAGACAGAGACACGCAGGTGACAATGTGCTCCCCGCACAGATATAAGGTGGGCTGCATCCCACCAAGGACCCACCCACTGCACGGTCCTCTGGATCGAGGAAATCCCTTTGGAAGAATTCTGGACCACTGTGGAAGATGCAGAATAAAAAAGACATCAGTAACCGAAGTCTGCGAATCATTCATTCATTCACAGATCCATTCACCATTTATTTCAGGCCTGATTTTTGCAAGTAATTGGCCTAAGAACGACTAAAAGAAGGATTACACTTTGTCTGGTTCTTCTGAATGTCTAAGATTAGAGGTTGTAAGCCACAGGGTGGTGCATCTGATGAAATATAACCTTTCTAATAATCAGAAAAAAAATGGAATTCCCGTAACTAGCTGTGCACAGAGGCTGTAAAGGAGCATTTAGAGAATGGATACTGTACTAGGCTGGACCCCGTAGGTCCTCTTCCAAGGTGCCATCTGAATCACATGACAAAGTTGAGGCAGCAGGTAAAGGGAGGCTGAGAAGGGGGTAAACTGAGTCAGAAGTCCTTCTTTCACAGCACAGCCTTCCCTCTGCCTCTAGGCTGCTCCTGACCCGCTTCTGTCTTGACCTGGAAACAAAGTGACATTTGACCAGGGATGTCTCATCCACCATATGTGTGGCATAAGCCCAGAAGAGAATGCAAGCTAAATCTACAAGGAGCACTAGGTTTTGGCCGTCAGGGTGGAAAAGATCAAAAGGTTTGATACCAGATAGTCATTGGCCTTCCAACCTTGTGGGTTTGAACATGGCCTAGCATGATCTTTTGAAAGAAAATTTGGCATTATATCTCAAGATTCAAAATGCATACACCCTCCCACTGTGCAACCCCATTTCTGGGAATGTATCTTATAGATATACTTGCATTCCTACCAAGCACAGTGTCATACAAGGATGCTCACTGCAGCATCTCTTTCATCTCTCTCAGTCTCTCAGTCTCTCTCTCTCTCTGTTTCTCTTTTTTAGAAAAACAGTCTTTCTACATTGTCCAGGCTGAACTCAAATTCCTGAGTTCAAGAGATCCTCCTGCCTCAGCCTCCCAAATAACTGGGACTACAGGTGTGTGCCATTGTGTCCAGCATCGTTCTCTTTCTTTAGGCTTCAGCAAGATATTCCTATATTTTGTCGTCATTTTATGGTGGTGAAATACATATAACAACATTTATCATTTTGACCATTTGTAAGCATTAATTCAGTTGCATTAAATCAGTCCACAATACTGCACAGCCATCACCACTGTCCATACCCCAAGAATTATCATCATCCCAGTCTGTGCCCATTAAACAGGAACTCCCTATCTCCCTTCCCCCTGGCCCCTGGTAACCTTGATTCCACTTTCCGGCTGGATGAATGTGCCTATTCCAGGTCCTCCATGTAAGCGTAATCACGCAACCCCTGTCCTTCTGTGTCTGGCTTCTTTCACTTAGCACTGTATATTGTTTTCAGGGTCCATTCGTATTGCAGCATACACCAATCTTTCATTTTTTTCGTGACTGGAAAATATCGCATGGAAATGTATACACTACATTGTATCGTGTCCTTTCTTGATGAACACCTGCCCGCTGCGAATAATGCTGCTGTGAGCACTGGTGCATACATCTCTGTTTAAGTCTCTGCTTTCGGTCCTTCGGGCAGCATTCTCTGTGATGGTAAAAAGACTGGAAATAGCCACAATAACTACTAATAGGGAGCTAGTTAAATAAGCCATTGTACAGCCTTACACCAGGGCACTATGCGACTTCTTAGAATGAGGCAGGGTTACAAGTCTTGGTGTGGAATCATCCATATGACACATTATCAGGAAAGAAGGGGAAAGACACAGAAGAGGGGAGGTGGACGGAGAAGCGGGCAGCAGCAGCAGAGGAAGGAATTAAGCGCACGCCTGCTGCAGAGACGGCCTCTGGAAGTCTCCACCAGAGCCAGCAAGGCCAGTGCCGCGGGGGCCGAGGGTCTAGGAGCAGCCGTGAGAGAAGATTCAGCTACATGCCCTTGTTGAAACTATTTAATGAACTGAATGTTTTTCCTTCTCAAAATGAATCAATGCTTTTAAATTGGCGTATGATCTCTTAAGGCCTTGAGTGTGGCCGTGGGTCCAGCAGCGGGTGGGGGTGCAGGACAGGCAGGAGGCTGAGAACAGCCCTGGCCACGGAGGCAGAGGACTGGCTGGCATTTTCCACGGCGGGGCCTGGACACATCGCCGCTGCCGCCCCATCTTCAAACACCGAGCTCGCTGCTAACGGCCTCCCGGGTGCCGAGTGGTCTCTCGATTCCAATCCCCATGTTTCCTCTTTGCTTCCTCCCCTCCCTAGAAAAGTAATTTGGAGAGCCATGAGATGAAAGGTGCGGCTCCCCCGCCTGCCGTTCAGGCCTTGGTCTGCAGAGACAGAGGCCGTGGAGTGAGGCTTCAAAGTCGCAGGCATACCCTGCCTGCGGCAGGTCAACACTCCATCAGGAGAGGCCTCTGTCGCCCTCCTCCAGGCCAGAGACATCCAAGAGGTGTCTGCTCAGAGCTGGCCTGACAGACCTCACAGGATGATAATCAAATCATATTCGAAAATGAGATGAGGAGGGGAGTTGGAACAAAAGCCCGTGCCAAGGAAAATAAGGTGAAAGTTGCAGAAATCGGTGTTCTGTATTCTAAGGCCTTCCTGGCTCCTAGCAGGGTTTGAGATTAGTGTTGATAATAGCTTCACCATAGGACCACAAAAAATCAATGGAACTGAGACCGAGGCAGGACCCATTTATCTTCTTGGGGTGAAATAGAAGGTGTGATTTTAAAAAGACAAATTATACTGAATGCGCGTAATTGATGTGCATACACAGAGCCATGCGAGAGGTCCAACTGCACACAATTGCACAATGTCGGGCATTATTCTCACCGAGAGCTTCTTGTAACAATGCCAACCCCGGGGCACAGTGCAAGTACTCTGGAGAGGAGTGCGAGGAGTGGAGTTCCAGAATATGCAGCATTATTTTTGCATGGTTAATTATTTGTTTGAAAGGGTGACAAAGAATCCTAAAAGGAAAAGCCAATTTGCAGGTCCTGCTTTATAATGAAATTACTTGCTTGGGACAGAACTCCAGGGGTCCCTTAATCTATCTCTCTGCCTCTCATTTCAATGGCCTGTGTACCCCACGAATGAATAAAGCCCTTCCCTTTAAGGCCTTTATTTTTTTCATTGAGCTGCGTGTGCCCTTCTCATGGGCAGGGATGACGCCTCACCACCTATATGGTATTAACACCGAACACACAGAAGGCTCTCGATATGTTTCATTTACTAAGTGATTAATTCACTAATTGGTCAAAATCTCATTTTTCAATGGAAGGCTGTCTTAAGTTCAGAGTTGGATCTTTCACTTCCAGCTGCTTATCGGGCTGGCAAGACTAAGCCAGTCTTGTTAAGGGGATCAAGTGAATCCTTGGAGAAGTGAGCTTCCAGGACCGGGCGTAGAGGCTCACACCTGTAATCCCAGCATTTTGGGAGGCCATGGTAGGCAGATTGCTTGAGCCCAGAAGTTCAAGACCAACCTGAGCAACATAGCAAAACCTTGTCTCTACAAAAAAGAAAACTAGCCGGGTGTAGCAGCGGTACCTGTAGTCCCAGTCACTCGAGATGCTGAGGAGGAAGGAACGCCTGAGCCCAGGAGTTCGAAGCTGCTCTGAGCCATGATCACTGTGATCATGTCCAGCCTGGACAACAGAGTGAGACCCCGACTCCCCCCCAAAAAAGTGAGTTTCCAGTGAAGTGGGTGGGCACCGATGCAGGGCAGGGAGAGAGACCAGGAGGCCCAGGACAAGGATCCTCTCCACAGAGTGTTGACCGTGTGCCTGGAGCCCATGTGTCTAACGCCTCTGGAGATGGCAGAGAAGCAAACCCCGGCAACACGAGCAAGGTGAGAAGGAGCAGGCCTCCGTCCAGGGGAGAGCCTCCCTCCTGGCTTCATCAAGGCCACTTCCTGAGGGCTCTCCTCAGCCTTCTAGAAAGCCAGTCAACGTGAGCCCAGGGCCATCAGGCCTCCTGAAGCAAGACGCTTTCGAGATTCTCTGGCGGTGCCGCCCACTTCGAGTCTTCTGGTCGCCCTGCCCCTAGCCCTGCCAGGCAATGCTCTCGTCCTTCTGTCTCCTTCTTCACAAGGCCTGGCTGTGCCGGGTCTTTCTCTGAAGGCGCCCCCTCCTCCTTTACTCAGATGCAGGAGATGATACAAAGTGAGCAGCTCCCTGCCACCCCTCGTCAGCCCGAGAGAACTCTACCACACTCCATCCAGCAAGTCCCTTGCACCTCCCTTGCGCAGAAACCTTGCTAGACACGGCCAAGATAGCCCTTGTCCTCGTGGAGTGCTCAGATGGGCCCTTCTCCCCCCATACCTGATCTCATCCTTTTCCGGTCAGACCCAGACTGGCTTTTTTCAAATATTCCTTCTCTGTCTTGCAAATTGCTCTTGCTAATCACAATTTCCTTCCCCTTAGGATGCGGAGCTGATCAAATCTCCCCAGCTCCAACAACAGTCATGAAAACAACAGTCATGAAAACAAAAAGCCTTCTGGAATGCTGATTCCCCTGAAGCGCGCGCGCTCGCTCTCTCTCTCTCTCTCTCTCTCTTCATTCCTTTTTCTTTTGAAATTATACCTAACTGCTTCCACCCCCTGAGCCCACTCAGCCTTCCAACTCGGGGAGGTACTGTCTCCATTGCGGTTCTGAAGCCCAAAGTCACCAGTGCCTGAAAAGGCATCAGATCGACTTGACTCGCCGCCCCCAGACACATGGCCGACGCTGACGAGGGTGAACCTCTTCCCAGCCAGCCTTCTCCCATCCAGCCCGTGCCTCCTGCCTCCTACTTCTCTGGAACACTATTGCCTCTCTTCCTGGCTTATCTTCCCCCTCCTGTTGCTGCCATGTTCCTCAAAGCCAAGTGTCCTGCCCTTGATTCTTTTTTTTTTCTCTATCTCTGCACTCTCTTCTCTGCCTTGGCAATCCCATCCCAGTTTAATTTAAAAAATAACCGCACCTATTAAGCACTATGAATAAGACACTTCTGTTAGGCACTATGGATGTAGTGGCAAATTATATTTCTTTCGAAAGACTCAGAGACAAATGGTGGGGGGCAAAGGCAGATAAATGAGTTCATGCAATATATTAAGAAGTTTCTGGCTCAACGTGGGAGTGTCAGCTCCAAGGTGCTCACCAATTTTTAGTAAAATCTTTATGATGTCAGGGAAATGTTGAAACCTCACAACAACCTCTTTTCAAACTTAATGCTGACAAATATCCCAGGGTCAGGACAGGGTGGGGCGGGGAAGTTGCATCAGAGAGGGACTGAGAAAAGCTACCTGGCTTAGAACATGCTCACCCTGACACTACTGCCTGAAACAGAGATCGCCTGAAGAAAGAGGTAATAAGACCTCCCCCCTCTATCCCTCCCTCAGGGTCCCTACTGATAAGGGACTGGGCTCTGCAGTGGGTCAGAAAGCTTTCCATTTCACGACTTACATTCTCTTTCCTGTCCCCCAAAAAACAACTAGACGGCTCGTGGCTACCCAAGAACAAGAGTGGTGCGACACATTCTGAGAGCTTCTGGTCTTTTTGCATTTTTGAGGGGGCAAAGACAGTACATGCAGGGAACTGGATTTTTCACACGTTGCATCAGATTAGAAGAGCCAAAGAACCAGCTGCTTTAGGTCAAAGGAATATGCCACACGAGAACAGAGACATGCCAAGTAAAAACCTTTCAGGCATGAGAAATTGCACTGGGACCCGCACACGTCAATCTCCACAGCTGTTAGAAAATGAGAATGGAAGCCAATCACCCCAAAAGTGGGCAAAAATGGAGTCCTAGGACAGGCCACTCGCCCTGCCTGCAAAACCTCGCCAAGTCCAAGCAAAGCCCTTCTTGCTTAGAATAAACAGGAAAACACCAGTTATTACATGAATGGGAAGGTCATTCCGTTGCATCAGAGGGAGAGCACGCCTCTAAAAATGTGATAATGCAGAATTGGGAAGAAAAATGCAGGAAGCCGGTTGGTTTTTCAGGCGTGCACAAGAAAGCATGGCCTCTAAGTCAGAAGAGGAGAAAGTCACGTGAGGGGAGAATCAGAGGGTTAGATGACAAGGAAGTTGCATCCCAAAGAGAATAGCAAGAAAACTAAAGACGAAATAGAGAAACGAAGCCACTGGGCAGGAAGGAAAGCCTTCCACTGAAGCCTCAGAACATGGAGTTAAAAACACAGAAAACAAACGTGGAAGAAATAAAAACAACTGGGCAGAAGGTGAAAGATTTGGAAAACAGGGAACCAAGAACCACATGGAGATAATAAAGCTTCCAAAAATAGAAGGCACCGCAAATGACGCAGAAGAGACATAAAAGATATCATGTCATAAGATGCTATGGAGCTGAAGACAGATGGGCTAACCAAGAAAAACCAGCAAAAGAAGACCTTAGACACTTCTCGCAAAATTATAAAGATGACGTCGGAGAGAGTCAGCGGGCTATCCCCAGGTGGACCAAGGCAGCTTCAGACGTCACGGTGAGACCGAACCAGCCTGAAAACTGAAGAATATGGACAATGATGAGATCTTTCCAATCAGTGGGAAAGGACAGACTACTCAGGGGAAAGAGGGTGAGACACAGCAAGCTACAGAGAAGCGAGCTAAATCCCTGCTTTATACCAAAGCCCTGCTGAATTAAATATGCAAATGAAGAATGGAGCCATAAGTGTAGAACTGTAAAACCCAGATGACTGCTTATGTCACTTTAAAGAATTTCCAGAGAAGAAACCAAAGGGAATGCACACAAGGAAAAAGACGAATCAACTAGACGGCATGAAAATTTTATTGCTGGAAAACCACAGTTGTAAATCAAATTATAAAACTCGAAAAAAATGAAATATCTGTGGCAATACATCCTTCAGCTCAATAGAAATGTAGGTAAGTAATATGAACAGGCATTCATAATAGAAGAAATATAAATAAATTTTTACTCCAACTGGTGATCAAATTTTAAAATCCAAATGAAAATAACGAAGATTTAGCATTTTTCAGTGATCAGAATAACAAGGAATCGAATGATAGAGATCATTGCTGGAAATATTAGGGGAAACAGTCACCCTCACATGCATGGGAGTATGAAGGGCACATGAGCAGAGCGTTTCAGAAAGGCCATGTGGAATTCTTATCAAAAGCCTTAAAAATGGCCAGGTATGGTGGCTCACACTTGTAGTCCCAGCACTTTGGGAGGCTGAAACGGGCAGATTGCTTGAGAACAGGAGTTCAAGGCCAGTCTTAGCAACATAGTGAGACTTCTGTCTCTTCAAAAACAATTTTTAAAAATTAACCAGGCATGATGGCACACACCTGTAGTCCCAGCTTCTTGGGATGCTGAAGTCAAAGGATCGCCTGAGCCCAGGAGGTCAAAGCTGCCATAAGGTGCGGCCACTGCACTCCCGCCTGGGTGACAATGAGATCCCAACTCAAATGAAAAGGAAAAACTTTACTTTAAAAATTCTGCTTACTGGAATTTATCATGAGAGTATCATCTGTTATGTTACCAAAATACATGAATAAAAAAACCCCATTGGGTATAATTTATAATAGCAGGAGGAAGAAAAATTGAAATTTCCTAGATGTCTAAGTTTAGGGAAATAAGTCACTGAATTTAAAACAAGGCAAGAGCCAGGCTCGGTGGCTCAGGCTGTAATCCCGTGCCTTGGGAGGCTGAGGTGAGTGGCTTGCCTGAGCCTGCAGGTTCGAGACCTGCCTGGGCAACTTGGCGAGACCTCATCTCTACAATAAATCAAAAAATTAGTGTGGTAGCATGCGCCTGTAGTTCCAGCTACTTGGAAGGCTGAGGCGGAAGGATCGCCGGAGCCCAGCAGGTCGAGGCTGCGGTGGCCGGGAGCGGCCACCGCACTCCAGTCTGGGCGACAGAGTGAGACTCTAACTCAAAAAATAAATAAATA